>CAUYRB010092271.1:0-15030 GCA_963574695.1 Propithecus perrieri
TCAAACTCCTGGGTTCAAGCGATCTTTCTGTCTCAGCCTCCCAAGTAGCTGGGACTACAGGCATGCACCACCATGCCCCGCTAATTTTTGTATATATATTTTTAGTTGTCCAGATCATTTCTTTCTATTTTTTAGTAGAGACGGGGTCTTGCTCTTGCTCAGGCTGGTCTCGAACTCCTGATCTTGAGCAATCCACCCGCCTCGGCCTCCCAGAGTGCTAGGATTACAGGCGTGAGCCACCGTGCCCGGCCAATAGACTACTTTTTGTCTCAAAACCATTTATCATTGATTTTCTGTCTGTTGCAACTAAAAACGTCTACTCTAACATAGCCCTGTCTTTAACAATCTCCATACAAGCTGTGTTTCAGGAGGTGCCTCCTGCTAACAGCTCCTTTCACCTAGTGTATCATGAAAAGCTCGAGAATTGGGGGAAAGAAGATGGGGTTCCCAGGAGCTTTGCCTCTGATATTCTCTTCCAAATCAAAGAAGCAGCACAATGAAAGTCCAGTTGACCACACAGTCCCCTTGGTACATGTCCTGTTTTCCTCTGGGTGGAATCTTTTCTATCCAAAGCCTTTTCTTCCTTTCCTTCCCTTAGCCTTTGCCAGAGAAGAACACAATCATGGCAATGCAAGGCTGCCTTTACCTGCCAGGTGGCAGGGCCCAGCCTCAGTGATTCAGAGGCAGGAGTTGGTGGTAGGAGAGAGAACCCATCTGGGTGCTGACAGCAGGTAAAGCAAGCGGAGCGTGAAGACCCACACTTAAGAAAGGAAAAAGACCTTTAAGAAATTTCAAATTCAGAAACACATTTTAAACATCTCCTCCTCAGAGCTTAGAAGGAGCCTGAGCTCTCTTAAGTTTTCCTTTAAGTTTGGAAACTTTATCATGAGCAGAGGCAGTAAATAAATTCTATTAGATGCCAGCATTAAGGGGTTAAAGAACCTCGTTTTGTTTTGAATTTTTTTTCTTTCTCTTTGGTATTAAGATAATAAAAGGCACACATTTTAAAACTAATTTACCCTCTAAAAAATTAAAGCATTTTTTACCACTGTTTGCTTTTCCAGTTTCTTTAATTTGGGTAATTGCTTAGTCAACTTTCAAAAATATATATTCTGTCTTAAAAAAACAGCCAAATATGACGGATCACCTTCATTTTCATTTCAGATTTGGCATGCGGGACCCAGATTGTGTATTCTTTCCATGGCGCCAAACCAGCGTCGGATACTTAATTAATTTCCTTTCGTTTGTGCAGGCTTGCACTTAAAGAGACAGTGTCCCATTTTGATGGCTTGCTTTTTGGCTGACGTTCAAAAGTATCACTTCTTAAATCTTTTTTTTTTCCCCCTTCAAAACTTCCCAGAGTGCTCTATAGAAAAAAATAAAATAAAAACACCCTGGTGTTTTTCTCCACCCTCACCCTTCTCTTCCCTACCATTTCTTTTCCTCTTATTTATTCTTCACTTAAACCAATCTTTCCTTACAAAGAAAGAAAGAGAGAGAAGAAATGAAAGAAGCACACGGAAGCATGTGCTCTTGTTTCATTCCTGCCTGCGTCTGCTTTCAAAGCTGCTGGTGAGGCCGCACTTCACCATCATGTCAATGGATCAAAGCCTTTTTGAACATGAAGCTACTGTCTCCCGCAAATGAAGACCTGCCACCTTCTCATCAGATATTTCACATAATCTTTAGGGTGAAAAAAAATGTTCTTAAAAAAAATGTTCACACAACTTGGTGTGTCTGGGAATAGGTATGCAGTTGAGAGGAAGTGAGAATTGTGTGTTTGCAGTAGAGAGAGAGGCGGGTAACAGAAGAGAACGTGCTTGCGTTATGCTTGTCTTTTTCCTACTGGAAAGTCCTTGATCATTTAGCATACCACGTTCTTTCAGAATACAAGTTAGTGGTTCATCTGTCCTATACACGGTGACATTCAGTATTACATTATAACCAGCAATGTTATATTCTCATGTCCTGAAGAACATAGCTGTACCAACAAATGGTTGCACGGTGTTTGTTTTTCCTCCCTGCACTCAGCTCAAAGAAGGGAGGTGGAGATAAAATATTTAATTCCCAGTTTTCAGAGACACTAAGCAAAAAGAATTTCCTCTGGGAAATTTGGCTTTTTAGCCCAGTTCTGGATCTCAGGTTCCTGTTCCATTGTTCCTATGGTTTAATACATGCTGGTTTGGACCATTTTCTTTTTCTTTCCTTCCTTCCTTCCTTCCTTCTACTTTTTTAAAAAAATTGTGGTAAAATATACTAGTATACAACCTAAAATTTGCCACATTAACCATTTATCGAATGCACACTTCAGAGACATACAGTACGTCCACACTTATGCAGCCCTCGCCACCATTAGTCTCTAGAACGTTTTTCATCTTCCCACCCATTCAACAGTAATTCCTCATTGTCCCCTCCCCGAGCCCTTGGCAAGCACCATCTACTTCCTGACTCTATGAATTTGACTACTCTAGATACCTCATATAAGGGAAACACACAATATCTATCTTTTTGTCACCAGCTTATTTCACCTGTTGTAGCATACGTCAGAATTTCCTTCCTTTTTAAGGCAGAATAATATTCCATTGTACACATGGACCACAACTTGTTTATCCATTCATGTATTGATGGACATTTCAGTTACTTCTACCTTGTGGCTGTTATGAATAGTGCTGCTATGAACATGGGTATACAATATCTGTTCGAGTCCCTGCTTTCAGTTCTTTTGCGTATATACCCCTAAGTGGAATTGCTGGTTCATATGGCAATTCTATGTTGAATTTCTCGAGGAATCACTAGACCGATTTCCGTAACAGCTACATCATTTTATACTCTTACCAGCAATGCATACGTTTTTCTATTTCTCTATATCCTCGGCAACATTTGTTTTTTTTCTGAACCATTTTTCTTTTCTCAAAACATTACTCTGTTACCCAGAGTTTGCTAACTTCCCAGCAACTTCACTGTTTATTATGCTTGAGTCTTTTCCCAATGTCGACTAGATAGGACTTTTCAGCGGATGCTTCTTTCCCAGGTTCCACTAGAAGGTAGAAACAGAAAACAGGAAAGCTTCTGAATCCAACCTCCTGGTTACCAAACCTGAAACAGCAACCTTCCATGGTCTGAAAGTAGAGGTTCAGCTTTTATAGGCTTGGCGAAAATAATTCTTAACTATAATCCAGCTGTCAGTGGTACGAGTCTACCCTAAAATCATTTCTACAGCAAAAAGAAGTGAGCAAACTTGGAAGGAATGCTGAAGTAAAGCAAAGCCTTGTTGGTGGCCATAAAACAGCAGTTCCTAGCACCACCTCCTCACTCATCTTTATTGCCCCAGGCCCCTGGACAGTGGGGGACCCACACTTAGTATTTTATTTTACCCTCGGGTATTGGCTTTACTGTCTATTCTATGTAATATGTGTCATATTATATACATACACACATTTAACATAACAAACATAATATATTTTGGTTTTTGTGTTATGTTGGAAACAAACACGCATAATAAATTTATATTTATAAATTTATATATATAATTTAATATTATATATAATTTATAAATTTATATTTATAATTTTATATATATATATATATCCACAGCTGCTACAAAAGTATCCCACTTGCAAAGTCGATGATTAAAAGTAGTCCACACTTTGCCTCCTCTTACACTGATGTCACTGTGTCTCTGAGATCTTCAGATTTCTCTCCTCCTTGCTCTACCTAGAAGAGGCTCTCTTTTCCACAGCTACTCTCTTCACCTGGCTGTGGTATTGACTCATGTTGTCCATCATCTATCCATTTTCTTCCTCCAAACCAGGACAGAGTTCCCCATGGCAAAGTTGTCCTACCTATCTAAAAATGTATCAAGATTGACCTAATGTACATACACATTCAGGGGATGTGGAAGACAGAAAGCAAAATGTCAGGGAAGAAGAAGCCCTTTGAACTATGTCCTTTATAATTTAATGATGAGCAACAGCAACTACATGCTCGGAAGGCCTTGTGATGGGTAAGAGGGTCCCTACTGAAGATAAATTGACTGCCCGATGTGTTGGCTAATAAAATCAGAAGGTCTCCTTATTCAATTGGACCTTAATCAAGGACAGCAAGATAAAACCACCACGGACAGGGAAGGCCAGTTTGCACTGCCAGCTCCTTGGCCAAGCCAAGGATGGCCAGAAATACCCAACAGGGACAAATTTTCTCCATAACTAGAGGGATCACCAAGGGAAAGACAACTCACAACAGCAAGATGAAAGACGATGCTGCTACTAATCCTCAGATTCATTGGCCACACATCTGCCCTCCAGAGATTGACCTCTAAAAGCAAAATATATTTTCAACGAGGGGAAATAAGCAGGTGCTAACATTAATTAAGCACCTACTGACATACACTCAATGTTAATTCATTAAGTGATTACTATATACAAGCAGTGTTGCTTATTTTATAAACATTATATAACTTAATTCACATATTATCCATCTAAGACAAGTATCATTCTCCCTGTTTTACAGGTAGAGAAACTGAGTCAGAAAGGTTACATCACTGGTCTAAGAGCCCAGAGGAATTGCTGGAACTCTGGTTGAGACTCTTACCCATTAAATACACAGATGTACAAACAATGACTCAAACATCCACTAAGCGATAAGCACGTAAATCTGGGGAAAATGATGTGTGTGCAATACTCTGAATAATGTAACTTTGTAGCTCAAGGGTTGGTAAATCACAGCCTGTGGGCCAAATCTAGTTTGCCCACTGTTTTTGTATGAACCACAAAACTAAGAATATCTTTTACATT
This sequence comes from Propithecus perrieri, assembly GCA_963574695.1. Lineage (NCBI taxonomy): Eukaryota > Metazoa > Chordata > Mammalia > Primates > Indriidae > Propithecus > Propithecus perrieri. The sequence goes on from CAUYRB010092271.1 coordinate 4,794, forward strand.
GTTAAATGATTACAAGAAAAATTTTTAAAAAGTAATATTTCATGATACATGAAAATTACATGAAATTCAAATTTTAATATCTATAAAGTTTTCCTGGCACGCAGCCATGCTCATTCATTTGCATATTGTGTATGGTTGCATTTGCGCTGCAGTGGAAGTGTTCTGACAGCAGAGACCATGTGGCTGGCAAAGGCTGAACAATTTACTACTCAGTATTTACATTAAAAGTTTGCTGACCCCTGTTTTAAGCAACAGACCCCTATTCTAAACAATATCTCATGTGATAAAGCCTGACTATCATATCGTTGAGTGTGCCATTCCAGTGTTGTCAAAATTTTCACGAGAGGTGTAACACTCACAGATGTATCCCAAATACTCAAGTCTGTGTCTGTACTAAGATAAATTGGTGTCCATTATTCACTTGTCAAAAGGATTCGCTGTAAGATGTTACCCTTAGCAATTTCCATTCGAGTATTTCAAATGGGATTTGAGTTAGCAAACTTGGTTTCATTTTCTCTTTCATTAACATACTTATTAGGTGAAATGAGTTTTGCCAAATTCAGTCCAATACAAATCGGTCTCGAATCCTATTCAAGGGAAGTTATTTTTGAAAGGACTAGAGGGACTTCATTATAACCCCTGCTCCTTCTACCCTCGATGCCCCACCGCCTAGACTCCTGTGAGCGGCAGCTTTCCAGCCAGGTTCCGGAATGCTTGGGCCGAGTGAAGCTAGAAAATCAGAGTTTTGCAGCCAGGAAACAACCAGGCTCTGGGGAAAAATTATTCGCAGAGGAAATAAAATTGCCAGTGGGCCTTTTTCCCCAAAAAAGTAAAAGGATACAAGATTGGTGAGACAGGGGAGGTTAAAATTTTAAGATATTAAAAATCTCTCTTTCCAAAACCACAGGGCACTAAAGACAGTTTTAGGGACATTTCCAAGGCTCCGTGTATTTAACACATGGCAACTGGGTGATAGTTATTCATTCTGGAATACCAGGCAAAGAAAGGTTTAGCCATTAGCTAATATGAATACAAAATAAGCTAGACTCATGAGCCAAATGTGGGATATAAAACCAGGCCCTTGAGTGTCCTTAAATGAGAATAAGTTCCTTTGGGGAAGTAACAATGCATTAGATTTTCACATGGGTTCCTGGTGCAGTTTAGTCATTAGGACTCGGGAGACCTCACCGATATGTTTTAGTATGTGTTGGAGTCTCCCCGACCACCCTATTTAAAATTGTAGTTTCTCCCCAGACATTCCTACCACCTCTCCTGCTTTATTTTTCTCCATAGCACTCATCATCGTCTGAAATACTATCTGTTGCCATTATTTATTTGCTTATTGTCTCCCCACTTCTAGAATTTGAGCTCCACAAGGGCAAAGATATGGTCTGCTTTGTTTGCTAAATCCTCAGCCCAGCGTCTGCCTCACCGTATGTTCTCAGTAGTATTCCCGAACGAATGAAGTAATTGAAAAGGGGGTTCTTATCAAAATGCCAGAAAGAATCCCCTTGGTCTTTGTGAACGGCCTCAGGATTAGATCTGCACCTCCCCCCAAGTGGTAGGAATATGATCACTTAAGTCTTTAAAACAGGGAAGACTGATTTGCGCTCTCCCTTGCCGCAATGTCAGTTTGCTTGATGCTCTCAGAAGCAAATGAATAACTGATGTTCAAAAGGTCCAGCCCCTGACATTTCACAGGGACGTGATGCATGAGTGTGATCATCTGAATTACTGAATGAATGAATGAATGAATGAATGGAGCAGAAGACGAGCAAGTGAACAGGCATGCTCCAGTAGTGGATCACCAGCAAGAAGGTTTATTCTGCAAATTTAAATATTTAGTTTCCTTGATAAGACTCTTTGCAAGATCTCGTCCACCTTCTGTGACCTTTCTCTATTGGCTTCTCTCTAAAGATTATTTTCTTTTACCTTCCCCTTAAATGAGGATCTAACTCAGGGGGTGTGAAATATGGCAGAATTTCACGTTTTCTGTATCAAGCAACAGTCAGAAGATAACACTTGCACAGGACACGAAGTGGAGGGGAATGACGAAGCTGCCTGTGTGCCTGGGGTTCCGCTGGCCCCAGCCTCGCCCTGCTATTCCAGGACACTTCACGGCAGCCCGAAGGTAAAGGAATCACTGTGTCTGTGTACTTGGAACCCACATAAGGCACACCAGGGTAGTGCAGCACAACAGCTAGGAAGTTCTGCTCTACTCTCCTGCTTCTAAACATTTCTGGTCAATCCTATCCACGCATGCTTTTGTCAGCACCAAGAGACTGATAGCTCCCTCCAAGAGACTGATAAAGTTTTACTGGAACACAACCATGTTCTATGTACACCTCTTCTTCAAATGCTCTCTCAGCTTCCAGGATTCAGAATCCTATGTACCATGATTAAACACAGCATCACATGTACCAATTAAACACAACACCAGGATGTTCTGCTTCTGACTACATATCCTACTTAACATATTATTTCCCCCAGTTTTCTCCTCTCTCGGTGGTGATTAAGCCTGCGACCCAAGGTAGAAACATGCAAGTCATCTTTCTCCATTTGTTTCTCATCCTCCACATTCAAACAATCACCTAGGGTAGCCAAGCCATCCTCTCTCCTCTACAGGAGAGGCCCATCTTGCCTTTTGCCTGAACTACATAAGCCTCCTAATGTATGATGTCTTAGTTCTTCCACTCTGTTCCCTCCAATCTGGCGGTTGGCTGGAGCCAACTCGAACTGGCTCATGAGATCCAGTCATGCTCTTCCTTTCCCAACTCTGGGTTCAGTGACTTTAAATTGCTACCTTGAAATCTGCCATAATGGGAGTATTTACGCCATGGAAATTGACAAATGCTATAATCAGGGCATTTTGTTTTTCAAACAGGCGGTTGTTAAACATTTACTGGCATGTCACTATTTAAATCTATCCTCTGTAGAGAATAATGTATTGAAAACAAAAATTTAGCCATGCCAAACACTTGTGTAAACCATTATGTGGCTCCTAATTACCTACAAGATTAATCCAAGTTCTTTTTTTAATTTAATTAATTAAATTAATTATTTCAGAGTATTATGGGGGTACAAATGCTTTGGTTACATAAATTGCCTTTGCACCACCCAAGTCAGAGCTACAAGCTTGCTCAATCCCCAGATAGTGCGTACCACATCCTTTAGGTGTAATTTACCCATCCTCTCCTCCCGCCTCCCACCTGCCCAACACCCTGTAAATGTTACTTCCCATACGTGCACATTAATGTTGATCGATTGGTACCAATTTAACAGTGAGTACACGTGGTGTTTGTTTTTCCATTCTTGTGATACTTCACTTAGAAGAAAGGGCTCCAGCTCCATCTGGGGTAATACAACAGGTAGTTCACCATTTTCTCCAAGTTCTTTAAAGTATCATGGAAGGCCCTCTGAGATCTGCTTCTGTCTTCTCCCATAATCTTATCTGTTAATATCCCCCTTCCTTTACAGATGCCTTTTGAGAACATTGAACTCTTTATAATCTCCCTTAACAGGCTCTTCTTTACTGCATGATTTTGCATAAACTGCTATGGGAACTTGGAGTCTCTTTCCTTGTATTACTCCCTTTTATATAACTAACTCTTCACTCATAGTTTAACACATAGCTGAGACAGTATATATGGCAGAAACTATTTTCTTATCACCCTTAGACAGTGCTGACCACCCACCCTCTTCTGGGCCATGAGAGCTCCCTTTTCCTATTTCTATCTCTGCATTCACTGTATCCGATTATAATTATGAGTCCATATCCCCCTTCCCTAGCCCCTAGAGAGAATCCAGAGATACCTGAGATCAGGAAGCATGCATAGTCATCTTTCACCTGCAGTTCTTGAACAGTAACTTACACATATTTTAAATTAAAAATATATATTTACTATGTGTATAGGTGAATAAATAAATGAATAAATATTGGATGTGACCATAGTAATTTACATTTCAAATAGTACCAAAACTTTCAGATTTACTAGTTGGGATTCCTTAATTAAGTGTAGATAAAGAAGCTGCTTAGATTTTAGCCACATTCATACTGAGGGTCTTTGCTAGAGGTTATTAGAAATATGTTTTTAAGAGGATTATCTTCTTTTCTATATTCTTCTATTTTCTATGCATCTGTGTGGACCACAGCAGACCTCCAAATAAACTGGCCACTCATTTACAGTTAGAAAATGTGTGTGAGAGTGTGTGTGTGTGTGTGTTTGCGTGTGCGCGGCGTGCACGCAGGGCGGCCGTGCAGGGGGGCCACGTGGGGAGACTGTGAAACATACAGAAGGGTGTTGGTAAACTTCTGGTTAACAAGGTCAACAATATTTTTTTCTTTTCTTCCTGACAGAGAGCCAAGCTACCAGGAGAACCTTGTTTAAAAATGTATTATACAATGTTGTCTTGAGCGAGTTTTTAGAATTGGTTTTCCCTTCTGTTATTTTTACGTGAAAATACAGTGAGACTCCTGTACGTGAAATACTCCAGTGAGTTCTGAAATGTAGCACCGTGGTTAGTGAAGGAGGCAAAACACTCATGTCTAAGTTTGAATAACTTTGTCAAAAAGGAAAGATGAGTGCTTCCTGAACTTCGACTCCACCAGCAGTGGCTAAAACACTTAACAATATTCTTTTCCTTTCTGGAAAAAAAAAAAAAAACAGATAAGGCTTTTAAGAGACTTTGTAATAACAAAAAGAGTTCCCTTTACCATATCACTCTTTCTTTTCTTTAAAGATCTCAAAGATAGCGCTGAAAGCAGTAATTCCATGAGTATGTATTATATTTCTTTTATTAATATGGCATTCGAATATTAAAAAGAATGTAAGTGCATGATTATGCAACTAAGCTCAAGGCCATAAGGAGAAGCCACTAATTAAATTTGGAATTGACAGGCATTTGCTAATGTCAAGGAAGAGTTTGTTGAAATTATTCTCCAAAAGTTTGATGAAAGATTTTCTTCATACCACCCCCATCACCACCAACAGAACCACTAACCATCTGTCCGCCCACAGCACTACCCAAAAGGTGACATTTATTGCAAGCTTGGCATTTTCTGACTCTGTCTTGGACCACAAAATTTATGCTGAACTACCCAAAAGAAATGAAGTTGTTTTTACTTTTTCCCCATCTCTCTTTTTGCCTGGCTAGTAACAGGAAGTTCTTGGAAACCGCCCCAAGAATGGCTAGTCTTGTAAGATTCCCAAACCAATCTGGAAGGCGCCAGAGTCTTGGCACATTTAAGGTAAGGGTTACAGAAGCACCTGCACTGCTGCTTTCCACCAAACTTCCCAACAGTAAGCCCCAGAAGTTCACACTGTTGTTGGTTAACAGTGAACCTGAGTGGAGAGCGCTCGGGCAAAAAGCTGTAAGGCTTGCCCCAGCCATTCTTGCACACTGATCGCACCAGATAATGTCTATGAAGTATCTTGAAGTCTGTAGTCAAGTTAGGATCCTCCCTTGAACCCTGAGGTCAAGCTATGAACTGCTCCCTATTCAGAATTTATCCTCTATTCAAATACAATGTACAGTAGGGGGGAGAACTCATGGCATGACACCTCATTAGTCATTACGAGCGGATCGTTTTTTCACCCCGGAGCTCCTCGAGAGTGATTTGTGAGGCAGCTCGCTTACATTCCTGCTTCAGTTTTCACCGAGCAATCTCAAACCCTTGGGTCTACTCCTTCTCTTTCTCCGTTATGTGGTTAGAATTCTGCAGAAGTTGGAGACATCGCAAGAACAACAGTGATTATTCTCAGGAATACCTCCCTCCAGTGCCCGGAGCTAAGTGGGCTCTACTTGCTGCCGTTCTGGATCTGGCAGTTCTATAAGGGAAATCACAGGATAGCGTGCGGGTTGCTAGGAGAAACGACAGCCTCTGAGGTCCTTGGTGGGCCTCGATAGTTGGACCATCAGGTAAAATTCACTCTGCTCAAAGAAGGGAAGGGGTGGCGGCCAAGTTGTGGGTAAGGAATTTTGCTCTGCTTTTCTTTTTCTTCCTCCTGTCTGTTTCATTAACTTCCTTGTCTCAATAGCAGTTGAAATTCTGAAGATGCAATGCCTCTCATTGAATGATTTCACGGATTTCTATGAAAGCACTCCAAGCCTACAAAATCGATTCCTAATTCAGCTCATTGATGCCTGCAACTCCACCATTAAATATTTATTATTTTGGCTTAAAGTCTGATGGTTCATTGGAACAAAATTATTTCTAGGGAAACATATCAAGTGATAGCTACCATCTTCACTTTAGTATAAATTAGTAAATTGATCAATAGGTAATAAAAGATAACGATTCAGTGAGAGCTTACTTGTGCTTAGGATTGTTTAAAGTGCTTTATAGGTAGTATCTCATTTAACACTCAACAAAATTCCATGTATAGCAGTCATGGTGGTTGCTTTCTGAAATCTATTTTAAGTGATTATTTCATGATAGTGATTGTAATGCCGTTCTTCTTTTTAGTGTTGGTTTAAACATGGGCATGTGACCAAATCCTATCCTAAAAGATATGAAAGGAAGTCTGGTGAGGGGTTTTTAGGAAAGATACACTCACCCCTACAAAGGATATAGAGTATAAGAAAGAAAAAATCTTTCTTCTGACATGACATCAATATTCCTAGGTGTGACATCTGGAATTAACACAACCATGAGATGGCCGAGGGGACAGACAGAAAAAATCTGAGCCCTGAGTGTCACTACTGAGCCACTGATCATAGTGCATCTGGAACCAAGCTGTCTTCCTTACATCCACTGAGATGTGAGATAAATTTTATTATGAAATAGGCCAGTTTGAATTGGGGCTTCCTGTTACTTTAAGCAGAAGGTACCCTAACTGATATACAATGTGCTTGACAATATTGTCTTCACCATTCTACAGATGGAGCAATTGAGCCTCAGAGAGGTGAAATAACTTTCCATGTCTCCCACGGAAGTTATTGAGTTGTGAAGCAGTGATTTGAACAAACCAGTCAGCCTTCTGAAACCACCCTCTCAACTACCATGGCATGACTTAAAAATATTCAATAGCAATAATGTTCAAGAAAACAGCAGCCCGAGATTGGTTCAGTGGGTGAATTACAGGAATACTGGGAGACGATGGGGAACTGTGGGCCACTGAGGCTCTTGGGTGGTAAGAATGTAGGGTGCCCTTTTGAGGCCCCTCAACAATTCAACTCAGTAGTCAGTCACTGAACCCACTGGGCACTGTTTCCCACAAGCTAACAGCTCACCTCTGTAGCAAAGCAAACAGACACATCATTAATTGCCTATAAAAAAGGCCTTATAGAATATTGGCTACAAAATAACTTTTTCCTATAGGGGCATGAGCTAAGAATAATTAATTCCAATAGCAAATGAATCTCTTTATCCATTATGCCCTTCCATGGCTCAGGCTACTCAAGACCCTCACTCTGTGTTACCAGGGGCGAGTGCACCTGGGCCTTCTGATCTTTTATTTCTTCTCCACAAACCTTGCTCAAGCCAGTCATCCCAAAGGGTGTTACCTTATCAAGGGTCCAGGTGAAGGTGTGGAGTGCTTCTCCTTCAACCAGCTGATAGGGCTTGTCCGGTGTCTCTGGATGTCACACTGTAAACAGATTGAAGCTGAAATCAACATCTCTAGCCTCATTCATTTTAACCCACCACTTGTACATAAATTCTTTACCCTGGTATTCAAGGTCTTCCTCTATACACACAAAAATATCTTTCAAGTTTAATTCTTAGTACTTCCCTATAAAGATGGCACGTTAGCTGATTTAGAAGCTTGTATTTCAGTAGGAGCAATAAACCATCTAGCTATATTATATATAATAAAATATCTTCAGGGTTTCACTAACCATGTTGTAGATGTTTTAAAAAAGAAGAGGGCAACACCCTGAAAACAACAGTCAAACAAAAGGTCTGGTAAAATAATAGTTATATAAAGGAAAAAATAAAAGATTCATAATTAATTTACATAAATCTGCTAAAACTCAGTAAGAAACAGTTTCCCACAGACAAAAGGAGGGATGTGGATCTATAGTTTGACAAAAAATAAATCAATTATGTTATACAGAATATTAATCTCACTAATAATGTGAGAAGCTCAAATTTAAATAAAAAGGTCCTGCTTTAAACTATCAAATTAAAGAATATTTTTAAATGAAAAAATTCACTACTTTTAGGAAAACAGAGATCTGTACGCCGCTGAGACCTTGACCAGAAGCATTTTTATTATGTTTCACTCCCTAGAGTTGAATCGCAAATCTTCTACTGAAGACCAATCACTATCGAATTAGAGGCCACGACTGATCCAGACCGGCCACAATTCAAAAGACCACGCAATCCATCCTCCCAACCAGCACACTTCTGAGTGTGACAGGAGGAGATACTAAAAACTATAGCAGGCAAGAGTTATAAACTAGGACTTCGCCCCAAACCTGATTCACTCCTGAACCTGGGAAAGCCTGGGAAAGGACCTCATCCTGAAATCAAGGAATCCTCACCTCCTCCCGGAGCAAATGGGCTCTACAAGTGGAACAGAACGTGGATGGGTAGACATGTCTGCTGTGCCACCGAAGGGAGCCAGACAGAAACTGATAACCATGTTCCCTACGTCACACTCTAGTATGGGATGGGCCTCATTCTCATAATTTAGCCTCCTCAATTTTGGCCTAGTTTCCGCTCTCTCCTTTCCATCCCCACTGCCTGCCCCATTACAGGAGCTCAAGACAAGGGACTGATTCCAGACCATTCTCCTCTTTTGTTCCTCACAAAATCCACCTGATTGATTGTGGTAGTTAAGATCTATTTGGTTGCAAATGATGGTAATCAAATTCAAATTAATTTAAGCCAAAAAATAAAACAAATGAAAAGAAAAGCCCTGGGAGACTTTTTTTTTTTTTCTTTTGGCTCAGATAACTGGGAAACCGATGGGGTGGAACTTGCTTCAGGCATCTCACTGTCAGTGATGTCTTCTGGATTATGTTTCTCTCTCTGCTTATTTCTTGGATCTGCCTGTCTATATTTGACTTCACTGGTGCACAGATTCTCTCTGCAGGACAGCAAGAGAACCTACAGCCTCTCCTGGGCTACATGGTATTATTCCAAGCACCTGACATCAGGAAGTGAGAGGTGAGATTTTCTCTCTCTCTCTCTCTCTCTCTTTCTGTCTCTCTCTCACCCTCCCTCCCTCCCTCCCCACAGCAGTCTACACAGAAAGGCTGACTGTTCCTGCTCACATGATGTTATCCTAGGAATGGAGTTCCAAGGAATGGATTAATTTGATAGTCCAGTTTGATTCACATGCTCAACCTTTGGTAGGGGTGACAAACCCCCCCAAAATCACATGAGCTGGGGAACAGAGCAATTCCCAAAAGGAAAAAACGCAATATAGATCAGAATGTAATAAATGTCTAGTACAAATTAATCTTCGGATTTTCCCGCAACTACCGTCCCACGTAGGCTGGAAGCACCTTCACTATGGGAGGTATATCTTGTCTGTAGCAAAGTAGTTGGCATATAATGACACGTACTGGTTTTTGTATCAATGAATGTTGTTTCAACAATTATTTATTGAACAAATTAAACTAATAATTTTGAAGGAAAAGCAGTGACAATGAGCAAAATAAAATATCCAAATCCTATCTAAAATCTAGATGGAAAATAAGGGCAGAAATTTACAGCACTACATTTCTAAAAATATACAGTCATTTTTTTAAAAGTTCTAGGAAGATTTAAAAGTATCAATTAGATAATACCCCTATTGCAGCTGTAATCTGCCATATTTTATTCATATCATGTTTCACATATTATCATATATTTATGACATACTTGATATTGAATTTTTATCTAAAAATGCCATGGGTTTGTCACTGATTGTTTTTTTTTTTTTTAGTCTCACAATGTTGCCCGGGCTAGAGTGAGTGCCGTGGCGTCAGCCTAGCTCACAGCAACCTCAAACTCCTGGGCTCAAGCGATCCTTCTGCCTCAGCCTCCCGAGTAGCTGGGACTACAGGCATGCACCACCATGCCCAGGTAATTTTTTTTTCTATGTATTTTTAGTTGTCCAATTAATTTCTTTCTATTTTTAGTAGAGACGGGGTCTCACTCTTGCTCAGGCTGGTTTCGAACTCTCGAGCTCAAACAATCCGCCCGCCTCGGCCTCCCAGAGAGCTAGGATTACAGGCGTGAGCCACCACGCCCGGCCAATTTTTTATTTAATATTATTTTATTTGTTTTACTGGTCATTATATG
>CAUYRB010092272.1:0-20821 GCA_963574695.1 Propithecus perrieri
GGCTAGAGTGAGTGCCGTGGCATCAGCCTAGCTCACAGCAACCTCAAACTCCTGGGCTCAAGCAATCCTTCTGCCTCAGCCTCCTGAGTAGCTGGGACTACAGGCATGCACCACCATGCCCGGCTAATTTTTTTCTATATATTTTAGTTGTCTGATTAATTTTTTTCTATTTTTAGCAGAGACGGGGTTTCACTCTTGCTCAGGCTGGTTTCAAACTCCTGAGCTCAAACAATCCACCCGCCTCGGCCTCCCAGAGTGCTAGGATTACAGGCGTGAGCCACCGTGCCTGGCCTTTTTGTTCTTTTTTTTGAGATAGAGTCTTGCTCTGTTGCCCAGGCTAGAGTGCATGGTGTCATCATAGCTCACTGCAGCCTCCAACTCCTGGGCTCAAGCAATCCTCCTGCCTCAGCCTCCCAAATAGCTGGGTCTACAGGCACGTGCCACCAAGCCCAGCTAATTTTTTTTTTTCTATATCCACACCTGGCTAATTTTTTTTTTCTATAGTAGAGACGGGGGTCTTGCTCTTGTTCAGGCTGGTCTTGAACTCCTGACCTCAAGCAATCCTCCCACCTCGGCCTCCTAGAGTGCTAGGATTACAGACGTGAGCCACCGATGCCTGCCCAGACCTGAGTTTGAATGTGGTTTCTGTCACTAAGTACTCAAGTGCCCTGGGCAAATCAGTTCACCCCTGAGCCTGCTTCCATGGCTATTAAATGCATTTGCTTACTTGGTGGGACTGAGAGGCTGCAAGATGTTATGTAAGACACCCATCATGTTCTTGGCTCAGGGGAGGCCCAGTATAAAGTTTGTTCCCTTTCTTCCTCTTCCCAACCTTGACTCAGAAGTGCTTTAAACTGGGGGAGCAGAGTGCCTACTTCAGGACTCCCAGGGATGGCAGCAAGGAGAACATTCATCACACTGGAGGGAAGGAGGGACGTGCAGGCATGAAGTCTCCGGCAGCTTGCTATCACCATCAGTGCTGGAGAAGGAAGGGCACAGCTTTGGTGCCTACAAGATCCCACACAGCCACTGAGTTCAAAAGGAATGGGGTCATGGAATAGGGAGGGCAAAAGCGCTTTCAGATTAGAAGGAGCCAGACTGGAATTTCCACAGGTTGATAAGGTTGGGGTCATGAGTCCCACAGACCTCCTGCTGGTTATGCCCAAGTGCTCTTGAAGGGTTCTGGCCACCTCACCAGCACACCTTGCCCTGTGGGGCCCAGAGAGTGTTAGGCCCTCCTCACATCTTTCTAGCTGTCCCCCCTAGCCCCAGTCCCTGGGGCTCCCCTCCACAAGACTGGCTATGGAGTGGGACACAGATACCCCACTGCTCGCTCCCTCCTTGCTACCCTTGGCAGGATAGGGGTAGAAAAGGCACCAACTGGGCAAACCACTTCACTTCACCAGGCCTCAGTTTCCTCATGGCTAGAAGAGGACCCACCCCCCTTTTAAGGGTTTTACTATGATCTCTGTAGGGAACAGCCAAGGGGGTAACAAAGTTAACCAATGGAAGGAGTTAACAAAGTTAACCAAGCTTCCAGAAAGCCCTCAGAATTCTTGCAGCCCCAACTACTGTTTATATGGATCTGTAGAAAGAGTTAGAACTACATTACAAATTTGAAAAGCAAGGTGTAGTAGAGTCTGAATATGTGTGTGCGTGTGTGTGTGCATTCATATATTTAACCAGTTATAAAAAATAAGGAAGGAGAGTTAATAGTTAATGATTTATCTCCAGGGCATGAGATTAGGATGGTGGAATGACTTCTCTTTTTACTCTGTAACACTTCTGTACTGTTTAAATTTTTTAATGGGTGCATATAGCTATTATATTTTATTGGATATATGCATTGCAATTTTATTGTACAAGTAATTATTGTAACAAACAGAATGATAAATACATAAATAAACCTTGCCAACCAGATCTTTCTCTCTCCTAACCCTGCTTTTTCCTTTTATCCCTGAAAATGTTAGTTTGCTCGTTCTCTTTTTTACCATTGGCCACCCCCCCAACTCCCGCTCACTCCCCCCCCTTTCCCTAGAAAAGCAGGAAAAGTAATAGACATAAATGAGCAAACCCCTGGGATTTCCCAGGCTCAGAAGGGCTCCTATGTCCCTGAGGAGCAGTGTCTTATTTCAAAGTGCCACCCCCACCCCACATTAAGCAGGAAATGCCGGATTAAACCATTCCTAAACACCTGGTCCCCAGGAAGGAAAACCAAACTCCACCTAAGCTTCAGAGCCTGCCAAAGGACCACAAGGGTTTAAGAGAATCTCTGCCTTCCAGCCCCTGCCCTGCCGTAGCCAGCTGTGTGACCCTCTCTGGGGCACCATTTCCTCTATTGAAAGGGGGGCAGCATTGCCAACTTCTAGGACTGCTGGGAAGACGAAATAGGGTAATGCAGGTAGAAGCACATTTTCAATTGCAAAATACTGCATAACCTAAGGTGGGGCCAAGCAGGGCCTTACCAGCTTTTGCAGAAAGCACAGCCACTTTTTATTTTGCGTGTGAAGTTCATGAATAGACAGGAGAGGGAAAAGGGGAGCAAGGGAGGGGCCTCAGCAGCTGGTGGCATTTTCCTCCACCGTGCAAATCCCAAACAAAACCGGGTGTGTGTGTGTGTTTACGTGTTGGGGAGGGATCTTTGGAAGAGAGTGGCTGTGGTGCACACACATCATCAGATCCCAGCCTGAAGCTGTTCCAGGTGAGTGAGTTTTGAGACTTACCAGTAGAATCCTGTTTCCTGGCTGCAGACTTCAGGCCCCGGGCACAGGAAGGAGGAGCCAGGGAGGAAGCCTCTTAACTCTACCCGCACACCCTTTCTGGGGCATCTCTGTCAGCAGGCAGCAGCTGGCTGGGCAAAAGGTCTCTGGGGAATCTGGGGAATCGGGAAAGCCAGGCAGGGTGTGGTCCAGGAGGCAACACCAGAGCAGGCACAGTGGTCTGCAGGAAGGAAACCCAGCACCTGGGCTCCAGGAGATCCCAAATCTGCCCCTAATCAGCTGTGCCACATTAGGCAGGTTGCCACTCCACCCTGGACTTCACTTCCCCTTCTGCAAAATGATGGGGTGGGACTGGAACAGAATCTTCCTGGCTCCCCAACAGAGGGCCCATTGAGAGCAGGGACAGGAGCCTCTGGAATTCCCTCCAGCCTCAGTCAGGGACAGACACAGGCAGTTTTCTTCCCTCTGGTTTCTGTCCTCAGGCAACCCCTGTCCCCTGCTTCTAACTGCATTGGAACTCTGTAAACTCCTTTTTCCTCCCCCACCCCCCCACCAGGAGAAGGGAAGCCAGGGAGGCAGAGAGGAGGCAGGCAGCAGGGCTGGGAGGACCTGGCACACAGGGTTACCACAGAGGACCAGGATAAAAGACACAAACACTGAGATCAGACAACCAAATTTTATTTGGAAAAGCATATTAGTAATCACCACTAAACTACCGAATGAGGCACATTGGTCCCCTCTCCCTAATTCCCCTCATCCCTCCCTTTTGGCCTTGGCAGAACACTGTAGAAATCCTCTCCTGGGTCTGCAAGTGGCCCCAGGCTTTGGACTGGGAGCTGCCCAGGTGGCCTTGGGCTGGACTGAGTCCTGGCATCCAAAGGGGTAGCCTCTGAGACTGCCTGCAGTATCCAAAAGGGCGGGGCCAGGTCAGATGGCCATTCCTGTGGCACAGGACCTGGAGGGAGAGGGCAGGTGTGCCGGCCGTCTTACGAGTCCTTCTCACATCTGGCAGACAGAGAGACTGCCAAGCCGCTGGAAGCGAGCCGGAGGGCACATCTAGAAGAGCCGGTGAGCTCTGCAATGCTACAGGCACGTCTGGATGGATGAGGCACCACGGAGGCCAAGGAGCTATCTGCTCCTGAGTAAGGTCACCTGACCACACACAGCACCAGGGGCTGGGGGTAAGAAGGGGATCCTGAGGGGGCTGGACCTGAGCTGAGGATGCAACTTAGAGGGTGATCTAGAAAAAGAAAAAAGAACAAAAGCTCAAACTCAAACCCACTGTTTAGGGTACAGGGGTGCACAGCTCAGTTCCAGGTGTCCACAATCTTATGCCCAAGTCCCGGCGCAAGGAGAATCAGGAATTCTCTTGAGTTAAGGCAAAATCAATCTTCACCCATCTTGACTCTTCCACTGGATGGTGTGGAAAGGAAGCTGTGGGGCGGAGGTCACTCCTCTCCCCACCTCCCCCTACTGCCAGTGAGGACTGTGAAACCTTCTGCTGGCCCAGGCCCGAATGGTGTGGCCAGCCCAGGGAAGCGGGCCCTGGGAGAAGCTGGTATGGCCAACCTTGGAAATCTCCATGGCCCCAGCAACATGGAAACCTGCAACAGAAGAACAAAAGTCACTGGGGTTCCAAGGCACCAACTGTCCCAGTGACGCCCACCCCAGGCTCTGGCTGGCATCAGCGGCTGGGGCTGAGGGAACAGTTATTCTTCCTGGAGCATGACAGCAGGACCCAGCCTCAGACAATGAAGGACTCAGGGGTCCCTTGGGACTCAGTGTTCTGGGATTTCCCAGAGGAGAGAAAAAAACAACAAAAATAACCACAATTTTACTAGGTACAGAGTTTCAGTTTTGCAACATGGAGTAAGTTCTGGAGATGGACGGTCGTGATGGTTGCACTACAGTGTGAATGTTCTTAACACCACTGACCTGTACACTTACCACATTAACTGCTGCGAGAGCTGTATTTAACTCACTCTAGTTTTGACCCTGGGGCCACATGAAGCATATATAAAATCTTACTTGTTGATGTTCTTATTGTTACAATTAATATTGACAATTTAATTCTAAAAATGTGTTTTAAATGAATAGAAGTCAATAAACTTCTTTTTTCTATTTATGTTTTTACCTTTAAATTACACTTGAAGTTTTTATTCTGTTTTCATAATAAAACACTGTGGCCCCAAGTTAGAGTTTCTGGGTTTTTTGTGTGGTAGTCGATGTGTTGAAGAGGGTTAAGATGAGTGGGTGCAGTGGCTCACGCCTGTAGTCCCAGCTACTCAGGAGGCTGAGGAAGGATTGCTTGAGGCCAGGAGTTTGAGACCAGCCTGGGCAAAACAGGGAGATCCCTTCCCCCGCTTAAAAAAAGCACAGAAACAAATAATTAACTAACAAAAAACTTTTAAAAAAATGATTACAATAGTATATTTTATATTTTCCCACAATTTAAAAAAATTTTTTAAGTAACCATATTGACAGTATCCAGCATGTACTGACCTCCTACTATATATAGTATGGCCTGGGTCCTTTAAAGGCCAAACTGCCAGGCTTCAAATCCTAGCTCGACCATTCCTCACTAGCTAAGAGACCTTGGGAAAATTATTTAACCTCTCTGGGACTCATTTTCCTCATGTGGAATATGGGAAGAACATTAGGACCCACCTCAGTAGGGTTATTGAAAGAATAAATAAATACCTGTAAAATGCTTTGAGCAGTGCCAGCCACAGAGTAGGGCTACACAGGTGCTGATGGTGACATCTATAAAACTTACACGTGTGCTCAACACCCCCATCCCCACCACCACCTTCACAACCTCCACAGGGAAACCTAACACCTCTGCTATTAAGCTTTAAAAACAAGCTCACAAAAATACATGGCCTCCCCTATTCTAGTTTCTGCTCCAGAGAAGGTAGAGCTTTGAAAGATTTAGCAAAATAGTTGCATTTTCACAACTCTTCAGACGTTGTGGTTATTGTGGTTATGGTCGCCTCTCCAACTTGCTCTGAACAAAAACTCTTTAACTTTTGGAAAAAGAGGAGGCTCTGTGCCTTTTATTCAAATGCCTATGGCCCCCTCCAGAAACCCAAGAAGGGTCTTACCTTCCAGGCCCAGCCAGCAGTTCACCCCAGTTCCAGAGATTGTTCTTCTCTTTGGTGAGCAGGCCCCACCCTCCCAGCTGTTCACGTTCAAAGCCCGTATCTTTTACAGGTGACTTTCCTTTAGACTGGGAAACCATCTGGATAACCTTGGCTTCATTTCTTCAACAATGTAAAGGAATGTTCGAGTTCACCAAGTCTCTGGTTGGTTAGGGGCAGCAATCTCCTTCCTCACTGGGGTGGGTCCCTCCCTTCGCTAGAGAAATTCCCTGGGAAAGGGATGGAGCTCCCCAGATCTTCAGACAGAACACAGCCAAAGGGTTGGGCCCCTGAGGAATGAACGAGAGCCCCGGGACAGCTCAGGACTGCTTGGAACCCTACGGTGGGAAGTACTGGCCCAGGCCCAAAAACAGTTAATACAGTAAACTAAGTTACTTGGGCTTCCGTAACAGCGGCATTCTCAGTCTTTGACATGCTAATGAGCATGGCCAATCTCCAAGAAGGGGAGATAGCACCGTTGACAAACTTAGTTGGCCTTGAAACTCCTTCCGCGGGCTAGCTCCAGAGCCAGCGGTCCGGGCTCACCCCCTCCTCTCCTGCAAACAGCGCTGGACTGCGAGCGCACAGACCCGATTCTAATCTTATTCTGGCTGTTCCCGAGAGCAGGCTCCCGGTCACCATCTGTAAAAAGAAGGGGTGGGGCTCCTAATGCAAACATATTGGGGGGTGAGGGGAGGGGAGTAGAAGCCTGTGAGAAGAAGGCTGAGAAGAGACTTGTGTCACTGAGAGGCTAGGAAAGTTAGCGTGTGTTTGGCACTGGCCTGCATAAACCGCAGGGCCAAAGGCGGAGTAGGGAGAGGCGGGAGAAAACTCCGAAGGTGTAAAGGTACAGCCCGCCGGCCCTTCCTACCCGTCCCCACCTCCGCAGATGGGTCCCACCCCAAAACACCAAAGCACCGAGAGATGGGCAGAAGGGCTGCGCACGATGCCCGGACAATCCCATGCTAAAACCAAACTCCTCGCTCATCCCGGGACCAGCCGAGGCCTGCCCCCAGCTCCGCCCGCGGCTGGCGCCTGTTACAGCACCGGAGGCTGGAAGAGGGGCCAGGGAAGGGGGTGCTCTTCCGACCGCGGGGCGGGAGGGGAGGGGGCCGTGGCGCAGCTGTGAGGCTGGTTCCAATTTGGGAGCCTCCCCCGGATCTACGCGGCGCCTGTCCACGTCTCGCTCTCGGCAGGGAAGGGGAAGAGGAACCGCGAGGTTTCGCCTCGGGGCGGCCCATCTGGAGTGTGCGTCCACCCCTCGGATCGCAGCTCCGCGCTGGTCCCTAGAGACGGCGCGTGCCGCCCGGCGGTCCGGACTCTGGGCTGTGGCGCTGTCGTCGGGCGGGACCTGCGTGTCGGCTTCATGGGCGCGGGTGGCAGTGGAAACGCAGGGCAAGGGGAGGGTGCCGGGGCGCACCGGCGCGGGGCAGCGGCAGCAGGAAGGACTGGGGGCGCTGGTCTCCGGAGGGTCCCCCGCCCCGATCGGGGCCGCGGCGGGCGCAGGCGACCTCACACCACCTCCTGCTTGCCCTGGCAGCGGCGGCAGCAGCCGTAGAACGCCGAGAGCAGGTAGAGGCCGAGGCAGAGGCCGCCACAGACGGCGGACGCCAGGAAGGCGTGGTAGGCGCAGGGCAGCGGGTAATCCTTGAGGTTGCAGTAGCTGTGGCGCTGCGTCTGGTCGATCATGATGCCCGTCGCGGCGCCGTAGAGCGCGGCCGCCAGCAGGTCGTGCGCCACGTTGACCACGAGCCAGCGCGAGCCCAGCACGGGCACCAGCTCGTGCTTGCCCAACAGCGTGAGGAAGTAGAGGCCCAGGGTCAGCAGCCAGAAGAGCACGGACACGAAGAGCGCGAAATGCACGGGGCCCTGGTACTTGCTGGTGGCGATGGTGATCCAGAAGGCGGCGCCGGCCAGCAGCTGCAGCAGCCGCAGCACGCCCAGCGGGCCGCGCAGGAAGGGCCGCTGCAGGGTCACCGCGCCCCGGGCCGCACGCGCCTGGGGTGGCGGCTGGCGCGGGGGCGGCGGGAGCATGGCCCCCGGGCGCGGTGGCGGCGGCGGCGGCGCCCCGAGCAGCGGAATGGCGGCGCCTTGCTCGCGGGGCGGCCCGGCCGAGGTGCCCGCTGCGCCCGCCGCGGGATCCTCGCCGCGCTCCCCTCCTAGTCCTTTCTCTTCCTCCTCTCTCCCCACCCTTCCTCCCCTCTCTCCTCCCCCAGCCGTCCTCTCGTTCTCTCGCCCTTTCTCCACCCTCCCACCCGCCCTTTTCCTTTCCTCTCCACCGTCTCCTCCCCCGCTCGCTCCTCCCGGCTTCCTGCCATCTCTCCTCCCGTCTCAATCACCACCCTGGCGCCCCCCTTTCCCTGCCGCGCCAGACTCCCAGCTCGGATTCCTTCATCCTCAGGGCAGGGCGGGGTGCCCTGCACCGATCCGCCTTCCGCCCGTCCGCCCGCGCCAAGTTTGCCACATCTGGGGTCGCCCCTACCCGCCCGGCCTCCACCGCTCCGGTCCAGCCCCGAGGGGAAAGTCAGCCTCTCCAGCGTCCGAACAGCCTCTGGCCGGGCCCCCTTCCTTCCCCTTCTCCTGGCCTCGCTCCCCTGGGGCCTCCTGGCCCTTCCTTGGCGAGGGGGAGCAGAGCTGGGCTTGAGCTGGCACCCATTCTCACCTGGACATCCGCCATATCTTTCCGGGCCACCTGAGACTCATCTTGCCTAAAGCTGGGCTCAGACTGTCTCAGCCGTCCACTTCCCGGTGTCAGTGTGAGAGACCATCAGCCACCAGAGCCCCCCCCACCCCCCCACACACACGGCACTAAACATTTCATCCCCACCCTCTTATGCAACCCCTCCTGCCATCCTCCCGTTGTGCCTAGATTCCAAATCTGCTACCTAATGTGGCCGGGACACAAACCAGCTCCAAGAGACAGCAGAGCCCACGTGCTTAACTGCTAGGCCAAGCTGCCTGCAATGGAGCCTAATGAAGCCTTACATTTTTGTTATTACTGTGTCGACGCTGGACGTGCGTCCCCATTCAAGCTTCAAAACAACCTCAGAGACACATACAATTATGCTCCTCGTTTTACTCAGGAGGAAAATGAACCCCAGAAGGGTTCATACAGCTGGTCTCTCTTCTCTCCCCTTCAGATCCAACCTTTGTACCCCGCGGCATCTTTCTAAAGCAGACCTGGTTGTTCATTACACCGCTTTCCCCATTGACCACAGGATACAGTCTTTCTTGTCCATGTGGCATATTTCACAATCTGGCCCCAACCAATTTCCAACTTCCTGGTTTTCCACTTCCTTCCCTTTCCCCTGCTCCCACCCAGCATGCCAGCTCCACTAATCCTCTTAAATTTCCCAGATTCCTCAGAATGCCCCACTTGGCAGCCAAACTCCTACTCATCCTTCAATGCCCAATTTAAGTGCTGCTTCCTTTTGGTCCAGTCTCCCAGGCTATTTACTTGCTCTTCTAGGCTCCCACTTGGACCAACCCTCTGCGGTAGTTCTGAGTCAGCTACATCATAACCTCTGGTCATGTCTTACCCATCTTTGCCTGTGCCTGGCACATAGGAGACCCTCAGTAAATATAAGTGGAGTAGAGACCGAGTGGCCGCAGGAACAGCAATGGAACTGAGAGGGCCCCTCTTAGCCTGCGGACTGTACATGCATCAGACCTCCAGCAGACCCCACGCTGCAGAACTGGTCCTTCATCTGGTCACGAGGTGAATCCACTGGCCCCCGGCCTGGCCGACCAGATCCTTCTTCCAGCGGGCTGGCTCTCCGTGGAGGAGCAAAACTAGGTGGCTTCTTGGGGGGCTAATGCCACTCACTGCCAACTCAGCCCACCTACAGATACTTGAGAAAGCTCTGAATGTGCATTTTAAATGAACAAATGGTGATGTACAACAGCCCTATCTAAGTAAGACGGCATGGTGTGGAGGCTCTGCAGTCAGACTGCCCCGCTATGCTCACTGCGTCACTACTCCCTAGTGCTGGGACCTAGGCCGAGGGGGAAGGGGCTGCTTGATCGCCTTGTGCCTCAGTTTCCTCATCTGTAAAATTATTTTACCCAGCAAATAGATATTGAGCACCTATTAAAGGCTGGGCACTGTTTTAGGGGCCAGGGATACATCATAAATATGTGCTTTTTATTAATTGACTATTTACTAGATGCTAGGCACCATGACAAGCACTTTAATTCTTTCTTCTACTTGATCCTTACACCAACCCCATGAAATGATTGTTATTAGCTCTCAATCGCTGATGGGGAAACCAGGGCTTAGAGGGTTAAAGAAGTTGACCGTGTTCACAGAGCTGGTGGTGACAGTTGAAACACCAGCCCAGGTGGAGCTGACGCCATGTCCACATTGAAAGTGCTTTTATATAATTTCCCACATTTTATTCTCAGCTGCTCTCGCAGGGACGCAGAAAGCTTAAGTGACTTGCCTGGAGAAACACAACTTGTAAATGTCATTGTTGGGACTCAAACCTGGGTCTTCTGACCCCAGTTTCAGGGCTTTTCCTCGGCACCCTCCCTTGGCACCCGCTGGAGGGACGTGCTTAATGCCCTCCTGATGCCATCTTAAGTAGGGCTGAGGCTCAGACAGGCAGCTAGGGGCTGAACGTGGGTGCTGGACTGATGACACGACTTCTGTGAGTGGGGGACCTAAGCGAACAAACACTGGGAGAGGGTAGGGAAGAGAATCCTTCCCGTCTTCTAAAAAAGGCCTCCGGAGACTGGAGGCGCAGGGCGCCACCTAGTGGGCATAAACTTTCAGCCTCTGGAATCCCAACTCTCTCCTTACAAGGAAGCGCCCGGCAGTGGTTTTGGGGCGATATTTTTAGCCTCTGGAATCCTGGAATGTTTTCACATTCCAAGGCACAGTCCAGCAGACTCTCTGGAAAAGCATAACCATGCAGGAAGATCTTGATTCCGTCCAACTCAACAAATATGGTCCAAGCACCTGCTAGATGCGAACAATCTGGGTGTGGAAGGCAGGAATGAAGAGGACCAAGCCCTGCCCTCAAGGTGTCTGCACTCTGCTGGCAGGGGAGGGACCGTTGTAGACACAAAAGAGAGGTGTAGATGAGGGTTATAAGGAAAATACAAAGGAAGGAGAGCATATGTGTGAGGGAAGGGCTGGGGAATCTTCCAGCGCAAGGTGTAATTCGAGGCTGGATAGAATTTCCACAAGCAGAGATGGGAGATAGGTTGTTGGGAGCAGCAGTCCAACTTGGGGCCTGAGCATCCCTGGATGTTATCACTGGGTGTGCCGTGAATGCAAGGCCACGACCACTCTTTCCCCAACCATGCCTCAGCGTTGTGTGTGCAGCCAGCAACCTTGAGAGATGAGGGAACATCTCCCAAGGAGCAGGCTTGCTTACAATAAAAATGGTGGCGGTGGCAATGGTGATGGGTTCCCCAAGTTCGGCGCCTCTCAGCTGTGTCACAAACCTGCTGCATGTGTAACGTCCACATCTGCCCTTCTGTGTCGCTCCCATGAGAGTTGAGGACAAGGGAGCGGGCATAACTAGGATGGATGCTCACGCTGCCTTGTCTCTA
This sequence comes from Propithecus perrieri, assembly GCA_963574695.1. Taxonomy (NCBI): domain Eukaryota; kingdom Metazoa; phylum Chordata; class Mammalia; order Primates; family Indriidae; genus Propithecus; species Propithecus perrieri. Next base: position 11,420 of record CAUYRB010092272.1, read on the forward strand.
AGGCATCTCATGTCATCTACTAGAATCCGTGAACAACACCAGGCCAGCTTATTAGCTTGTAAGCGGGGTAAAATCCCAGCCCCGACAAGTCTAAACAGAGGGGACTGTGAGAGCAAAGGCAGGGCCTAGGCTGTTCAGAGAACAAGAATAGTGCTACTTGGTTGGTTCTCTAAGCCCCAGTGCAATGACTTTCACTGTGGCCAGAAAGAAAGGCCAGCTGTCAAATCAACCTCAGTGTCCCAAGACTTTCCAGCTGAAGTCCGGACATTGTGGAGCAGAAACAAGCTATACCCGCTGTGCTATGTCTGAATTCCTATGTATTAATCATGTTTTTTATTTTCTGTATTTTATGATGCTTTGACATCTTGAGGCCTTGCAAACCAGGGGAGAGGCTGCCCTGGTTAGTTAGGAATTAGTTAACTGATTCCTAGAGACAGCAAACAACTATCTCTAGAAGCATGACTTTGACAGGCAAACCAACCAGTCCTGAGTCCATAGGCTGAACCACTTCCTTTATCTGGCTCTTACACTCTAGGAGGCAATATTCCTTTGCCCCAGTCATCCCAGGTCCAGGTACTGGATAATTAGAGACAGTCCCTACGCCCCAGAGCTCACCAGAATTATTCAAACTAGCCACTCCTAAACCTGCCTAGCCCATTGCTAGCAAGCCTAGCCTGCTTACTCTGCCATGCCCATTGCTCCCCCAAAAACACAAAAGGGTTTGTGTCCATGCTTTTCCTTTCTTCTGCCTTCTGGCTGACCTGGTGCTTCCACGTGTGGCCCTGCGTGGCATAGTATGCTCACTCCTCTTGGGAACTGTAAGTAACAAACTATATCTCCAATAGCAGTCATCTTCTAAGCTACTGGCCTTACCATTCCTGGATAAAACCAAAATCCTGAGTACATTTAAAACATCCTGACCCACAGAATCCATGAGCATAATAAAATGGTTGTTTTATGCCACCGAGTTTCGGGATGGTTTGTGATGCGGCAGTTGTAACTGGAACACATCACTTACCAGCTGTGTGATATCCTGCAAGTTTCTTAACTTCAGCTCTTTCATCAGTATAATAAGATTAACAGCAATGGCACTACCTCATTGGGCCGTTGGAAGGATTAAATGAGATATAAAGTGCTTAGAGCTCAATATGTATTGTTCTATTATCAATATTGTCTTTTAAAAGAGCTTTGACACCCAGGTCACTGATTCCCAATGCATCCCTGGATTGCAAGATGAAACCTGCCCTCATCTGAGGTTCTTCATCCTTCTTCACCATCCAACCATCTTGCCATTCTCCACTGTAACAGTCAGAGTCCAGTCAGGAGACGAAAGCCACACAGTAATTTGGACAGGAAAAGTTTAATGTAAAGAAATATTTACTGTAGCAGGGGTTGGAGTACTGAGGAGTTGGCTAATAAGAAAAAGAATGCTAAAGAATAAGGAATACAAGATGGAAGGAGCAGCCACTACCTCCTGGGGCAGAGACAGACACCCAAGGAAGAGCTCCCTTCTCCTCCCTCCCATCAGGGCTGAGCTCTAGACCTCACTGGAGAGGATGTGGCTGTGGCTCACTGAGGTGCTGCACTGATGGAACTTGCTGGAAATCTGACATTTTGGGTGCTGGGGGAAGCTGTACTGTACCTCAGATCGTGTTGCAAAGCCACCAAGGGGGTGCCAAGGGAAGTGGCTAGCCGTCGCGTGTTGCTGACTGCCATGCACTGTCGGGAACCCGGGCACTGAAGCAGCTGCCCACACTGCAGAAGCCCACAGTGCTGGAGCCTGGAGAAGCCACAGGTGCTCTCGGAGCCAGACCCTGGAGGAATCACTCCAGAACTAAGGAGAGAAACAAACCCCTGCCTCCTACAGCGTCCTGCCAGCTCCCTCTACTGACAAAGCTGAGCACTGTCAGCTGGAAAAGAAAAAATACAGGCTACTCTCCTCTATCACAGAGCACAAGGAAGGGTGGATTTGTTACTGAGAGACGATAAATGGATAACAGGCACAGACGATCCCTTTGGAGACTCGGCTTCCATATACACTCTTGTGCATGCATCTGAACGTCCAAACAACAATGAAACAACTCCATATTTCCAGCTAAAAAAGCGCAGCTAATCTTTCTTACAAGTGAAGAAGTTCTCACCCTCTCTCCAAAATGAGGAAATACATAGTCCCAACAATCATTGTATCACTGTCTATATTAAATACTTACCAAATTATGTCATAGTCTCTGTTGTTCTGTTACCTAAAGATTAAATTGTAACATTAGCTTCCAACAACTTATGTATGAAATAAAAATGGGGAGAAAGAGAAAGAAAAAGGTTAGTGCTGTTGTTATTGAAACTGCAAGGGGGTTTCAGCCTAGGTTATTCACCCACAAAGATCCAATTACTGAGACAATGAGGATTGCCAAGGAGGAAAGGAATTTTTTATTACGAAAGAAGTCAGAAGAAAATGGGGAATCAGGTCTCAAATCCGTCTCTCCGATTAACAGAGATCATGGGCTTTTTAAGGAGGGGCCACAGGCATTGGGGCAGGTCGTGGTGTAACTAGCAAAGGGGCTACTTGTGCACCGGGGGCAGGTTGTGGGGGATGGTGAGTCCTGGTATCAGAAGCCTGCCCAGAGGCCATCAGAATTGCTACTCCTTTGTCTTCCAGAAATTCCATCATATCTGGAAAACAACTCAAGTCATCAAGCCCTACTGGCCTGAAAGTCTAAAACATGACAGGGAGAAGACTATAAAAAACATACAAGGGTCACCGAAATTTGTTATAGAGCCAGTTACACTATGGTCTGAATGTTTGTGTTCCCCCACCCCATTCTTATGTTGAAATCTTAACCCCCAAGGTGATGGTAGTAGGAGGTGGAGTCTTTGGGGAGGTAATTAGGTCATGAGGGCAGAACCCTCATGAATGGGATAAATGCCCTTATAAAATAGGCCAAAGTAGCCGGATGCAGTGGCTCTCACCTGTAATCCCAGCATTTTGGGAGGCTGAGGCGGGAGGATTGCTTGAGCCCAGGAGTTCAAGGTTGCAGTGAGCTATGCTGTACTCCAGCCTAGGTGACAGAGCAAGACCTTGTCTCAAAAAACAAAACAAAACTAAACTAAACTAACCATACTCTTACTACACAACAATCCAGCAATTGTGCTCCTTGGTGCACTTTATGTTCAATTCTGTTGTGAACTTAAAACTGCTCTAAAAATGGTCTATTAAAAAAAACAACTGATGCATGGGAATAAATACAGTCCTGGTTGAATTTTACTCACAGAACTGCTGCAGCCATCTTGGGTCCATGAGGAGAGATATGCCAGTGTGCTGAGGATGGCAGAGCAGAACAATGCATGAGACCAATGCCCCGCTGAATAAACTATTCCATAAACCCCCTGCCTCTGGACTTTCTGATATGTGAGAAAATAAGCTTCTCTTTGTTCAAGCCAGTTTGGTTGGTGTGATATCTTCTGATCCACTTCCAACCATTTTCACTCTGCTCTTGCCCTGGCGGCTGACCTGTTTCAACTACATCAGGGGGTACCCTTCCTCTGTGGCTTTCACCTGGGTTTGGCCAAGAAAACACACGCACAAGAGATGGGAGGGAGGGAAATGAGTTAGAAAATGTTTCCTGCCAGAATTTTTTTCTTTTTTTTGTGACAGAGTCTCACTCTATTGTCCGGGATACAGTGCCGTGGCATCAGCCTAACTCACAGCAACCTCAAACTCCTGGGCTCAAGCAATTCTCCTGCCTCAGCCTCCCAAGTAGCTGGGCCTACAGGCGCTCACCACAACGCCCAGCTAAGTTTTCCTATTTTTAGTAGAGACAGGGTCTGGCTCTTGCTCAGGCTGGTCTCGAACTCTGGAGCTCAAGCAATCCGCCCGCCTCAGCCTCCCAGAGTGCTAGGATTACAGGCATGAGCCACGCCACGCTTGGCCCCTGCCAGAATCTTGAGTGATGATGTTGGATTTTCTGTTACTTTGCAGTGAAAAGTGTCCTAATGATGTATGTGTTCTCTGTCTTCTAGGTGGCAATTTACATATTATTTATTTATTTTCTCCAGCTTTATTGAGGTATGACTGACAAATAAAACATCACATATATTTAAGGTGTTTTGATATCTTGTTAATATACTTGTTGGGTAATGATTGCGACAATCAAGCTAATTAACCTGTCACCTGACATAGTTAACGTTTTGTGTGTGTGGTGCTAACATTTAATATCTACTTCCTTAGCAAATTTCAAGTATACATCATTATTAACTATAGTTGCCATGCTGAACATTAGCTCTCTAGAACTTATTCCTCTTATAACTGAAAGTTTACAACTTTTGACCAACATCTCATTTCCACTACCTCCACGGGCATGTGTCACCATGCCCGGCTAATTTTTTCTATATATTTTTAGTTGTCCAATTAATTTCTTTCTAATTTTAGTAGAGACGGGGTCTTGCTGTTGCTCAGGCTGGGCTCGAACTCCTGACCTTGAGGGATCCGCCCGCTGCGGCCTCCCAGAGTGCTAGGATTACAGGCGTGAGCCACCGTGCCCAGCCGAGAAATAATTTAAAATCTAAATATAATATATTCTTGCCATTTGATAAATTCTAAACATGCCTTCTTATCTTTTCAGTATATTTGCTATGTTTTTCCTCAGTGATTAGATATATTCTTTTTCTATTAGTATAAGACTCCTTTCCTCCCTCCCTTCCTCTTTCTCTTCCTACTGCCTTTCCTTCCTTTCTTTCTGTTATATTTTAAGAAATATTTTACACCAGTGTTTGAAAATAATATGTTTGTCTTGGTTACAAGAAAGTAATTTACTGAAGTGTATTTGTTCATTAATTGTCTCTTTCCATGCTTTACACTGTATATAATTTGAAGTAAAATGAACAAGTTGTTTGAAAGATCTTTTTTTTTCCTACAAGGTGTAATGGGAAGTAGTCAAGGGACAGTGACCTTCTTGATTATTAAAAATCAAAGTTTTAATAAATGCTACCTTGATTTTTAGAAACTTATCCTATACATTTTTAGCAATACCATAATTTTTATGAAAAAATAGCCATTGGAATAATTTGAAATGAAGGATTAGGAATTAGAATTTGAGTTCCTTTAATGACTATTCTAAAAGGTCTATTTAGGTATTTAGTTTATGCTACATACACTTCCTATTTGAAATAAGACCTGGAGTTACTGCTTTAAAAACACAATTATGGTCTGTTCCTAGCCAATTTTGTTCTATATTAACAGAGCAAATGTGCTTTGAAGTACCACTACCTCATGTGGATATTGTGCTATGCCCTTTACTATTTATAAGAATTCAGCACAGGGTCCCTATTCATTTATGCTTATGAATAAATTCTATTTATAAGAATTCATTCCCTGGTTCCCCATTAGACACATTTTTGTTCGGAAAAAAATCCCCCAAATACCAATACCCAGGCTCCATCATAGACCATTTAATTTTGGGGTATGAGGCCTGGTCATGGGTATTTTTAAAAAGTGCTCCCATTGTTTCTACAGCCGGAGTTAGTAACAACCATATTATGTCAGAAAGCCTTTGTGTTATTCATCTTGACATTTATTTATCAATCTTTTATTTTATTTGGATTATTATATTCCTTTTCATATAAGGCAAAAATATAAATTTCTTTTAAATGACTTTATACTGTTTCACAATGAAACTGTGTTTCCATTGGAATCATTAGAGTGAACTATTTTTTTTTCTTCTACCCCTTATAAGGTCCAAGAAACTGGAGACGTCGTCATTTCAAATGCATATGTGGATCTTACACCAACATCTGATATTTCAGCTAAGACACCCTCTAAAGTAGGTTGTAAAAACTGGTATCCAAGTCACTTCCTAATTTATGAATTTCAGTTAAGATCACTTTAAGAATTTTTAGGCTACTTTAGAAAATCAAGAGCTATGAAACAATTCTTAATTCTTAAAGTGAAGGACATTAATTCAAAACTGCTTGGAATAAACAGAATACTTTGGCAACTTACGAATTTTTTAAAAAATTTTTACAGGATACTGGGATATTTTGCAGAGAAAATAATTTTCTAGTTTTAGGGTAAATAAATCACTTGTTTAATGAGAAATCTTAAGCAAATAGTATTTTGAAGAAAAATAGACTAGAAAGTTAAATATCCTGGCTGGGCTCAGTGGCTCACACCCGTAGCCCTAGCACTTCGGGAGGCTAACACAGGAAGATTGCTTAAGGCCAGGAGTTTGAGACCAGCCTAGGCAACATAGTGAGACCCTGTCTCTACAAAAAATAGAAAAATTAGCCAGGCATGGTGGTATGCCAGCTACCTAACAAGCTGAGGCAGGAGGATCGCTTGAGCCCAGGAGTGGGGTTGCGGTGAGCTATGATGACACCACTGCACTCTGGCTTGGGCAACAGAGTGAGAGACCCTGTCTCAAAAAAAAAATAAAATAAAATAAAAAGTTAAGTATCCTATACCTTTTTCTTCTTTTTCTTGATTAAAAGATTTCTATAAAGCTTTGTAAACAAATAAAAATACAATAGCATGTATTATTTATTAAAACATTTGTGCTCTTTATTAACATGCTCAGACTTTTGATAAAAATGTTTATATTCTGTCTCTGAAATATTAACTTTGTAATGTTGAAGTTTTTATAACCACAATCTTTAACCGTCTGTGGTAAACTATATTATCACGTGACTGACTGAAAATTAAAACCCTTAAGCATAATGGAAGATCAAAAACTTAAGAAGTATTAGAGCTAGAAAGAAATTTAGACTTTGTATAAATTTTAGTCCCATTTTATAAATAAAAAAATGAGACCACAAAAGTTGATTGATTTTTCTGATGTCTTCCTGAACTTAACTGTGGGATAAGTTGTCTACTTTACTTCTACATATTATTTACAATTTAGTTTACTTTGAAAATATTATTTTTGAATTCTGATAAAAGTCAAACCCTCTTATTAAGAGGACTGATATTCTGGAATAATGACATACGTAAATATAGGGAAAGTATGAAAGAAGCCTAGTATGAAAAAAACTAGCTTAACTACCCTATTGATATGCAGACTTTTTTTTCAAAAAATCAATTTTGTTACACATATATTTTGTAATCATTTTTCCCCTTGAGTTATTTTTATAGAACTTTTAAAATTTTTCTCTTTTTCTAGGGTGGGGAGCTTCAGAGTACCCTTGTATTTGAGGAAATAGCTCGCCGCCTTAAGGATATTGGGCGTGAGGTGGTAAAGAAAGTAAATGCTGTATTTGAGTGGCACATCACTAAAGGTGGAAATATTGCAACTAAGTGGAGTAAGTCATATCCCTAATTGTATAATATTCTAAGGCAACTCTTAGTAAATAAAGTATCCTTGTTATATTAAAGACTCTCCCTTTTAAGGTAGGTAAATCTTACCTTCTTAGGTAAGGTTTTTCTATGGGAATGAACAGGTTTTGGGACACCAAAAGGCATGTTTTTTTGTTTTTTTTAAAGGAGATCTAGGGAATCAATTAAAAATGAAAATATCTGTTTTAAGATTTTTATTGTAATATCTGAAATCAGTACTTTTAAACAGTCAGCCATGTGCTTCTTTAGCTAATCTTCAACTTCTAAAAAATAAAACAAGTTCATTAGGTCAAAAGAAATATTTTTAAGTCATTATATTTGACAGTTATAAAGTTATTTTCTTCATACCCAAATAATAATTTGGATTATCTTAGTTATCAGTATAAAAGCATAATTATTTTCTTGACATATACAGATTGCAGTCAAAGGTGCTTATTTATCTAGTCTAGGGAAGTTATTTATTAGAGTGCCATGTTAGCAAGCTGGCTAGGCACACAATATAAACCAGCTTACTGCAGGAAAAAAGCAGTCATATTTCCTTTCACTAATATGGAGGTCCAAAAGGACCCTGATACCATTTTATGAAGAAAAAGAAGCTAGAGGATAACAAGAATAAAGGAAAAAAACCCTACCAGATCTTTTGCATCTGCTGTGTAACTCACATCCTTAATCATGGCACAAACTTCTATTTATAGAGTATTTCTTATTTATAGAATATTCTAACCTTACCTTTGTTTTAGAGAATTCTAACCTGTAGAGTTATTGGAGAAATACAGTATACCAGTGAAGATTTGCTGAAACTTTTTGATTTTTCATGCTTTTCTACCTGAAAGTCCCAAGGGATGAAATCCATTCACTTTTAGTCAAGCGGCTATGGTCCCCTGAATTTGCCTTTTAAATAGAAGACAAGAAGCATTCAGGGTAGTTTTTAGCTCAAAGGATTCTTCTCTTCCTTTATAATTGTGAGACATCATGTGATCCTCTGTAGTTTAGGTTGCCTAAGAGCCCCTTGAATGCTGTGGGGCTCCTGGAGGAGGCCTGCGATTGGCTTATACTGTAGGACTATCTAAACGTTTAGACACAGCTCAAGACTGATTGTAATCCTTCTCTGGGGATAGTGGACTTGTATTCTATGTAGTATACTATGGCGATGCCTGAAAGCAGGGCCTGTAGGCTGCTTCTGAAAGCTTACAACAGATGGAATGAACCATCTTTTTCACTCAGTGTGTACTACATACCTTGCAGGTAATGTGTTTGTACAAAATTTTTTTAAGAAAAAAATGTATAGGTTTGGGTTTTTACTTGCGTAGCAGAAGCTAATATTTTACAGATTTCTGTTATTTTTATTACTTTAAGTGTACCTATTTAAGTGCCTTGGAAACCAGATTGTTTTGTTACATGTTACAAACAAAAGAATCACTACATATGCTCATTTAGACTAAAAAGTTAAAATGTATCTAAATCAACTGAATCTTTTTGAAACAATCTTCTATTAGATATTCCTAGAAAATATTTTAAAGTTTTATTCAGGTGGTTTTAGTTCAATATAAGCAAGTTTCTTTTTTTTTTTAATTTTTTTTATTTCAGCATATTATGGGGGTACAGATGTTTAGGTTACGTATGTTGCCCTTCCCCCCCCCCCAAGTCCGAGTTTCAAATATGTGGATCGTTCGGGGGGGGTGCACATTGTACTCTTTGTGTATGCATATACCTGTCCCCTCCCCCCCCTTGCCCAACATCCAATAGATGTTATTCTTATATGTGCCCTTAAAAAATATGGAACGCTTCACGAATTTGCGTGTCATCCTTGCGCAGGGGCCATGCTAATCTTCTCTGTATCGTTCCAATTTTAGTATATGTGCTGCCAAAGCGAGCACAGCAAGTTTCTTTTTTTTTTTTTTTTTGAGACAGAGTCTCACTCTTTTTGCCCGGGCTACAGTGAGTGCCGTGGCGTCAGCCTAGCTCACAGCAACCTCAAACTCCTGGGCTCAAGCAATCCTTCTGCCTCAGCCTCCCGAGTAGCTGGGACTACAGGCATGCGCCACCATGCCCGGCTAATTTTTTCTATATATTTTTAG
>CAUYRB010092274.1:0-15454 GCA_963574695.1 Propithecus perrieri
TGCTGAGACTTTGGAGACTCAGAAGTGGAGAGGGTGGGAGTGCAGTGAGGGATCAAAAACTACCTATCAGGTACGATGTACACTATTCATGTGACAGGTACCCTTAAAGCCCTGACTTCACCAATATACAATTCATCCATGCAACAAAAAAACCACTTGTACCCCCTAAATCTATTGAAATTTAAAAAAAAGAAGAGGTTGAATAATATATAGTTTTTTAAAAAAAACTTACCAATTGGTTGTAGAGTGACACTGCAACCTAAAAAAATGTCTTACCATATTCTCAAATATAGAAGTAATCGCAATTAAGCACACATTTAGCAGGACTTTATTGATTTGAACTCTACTAATTCAGAATTTTGAACTCTCTGGCTAAAACTGAGTTGAAACTGATCTTTGTGTTATATTTCACACTTGATCTTAGCCAAAAGACCAAGAAGCGATCGTGTTATATTTTAAAGAAAGTATTTCAATGAGAGGAGATTTAGAAAAACTATTATTTTACCTTCTACAAAACAAATGTGTTTAAAGATGCTAACGTATTATTGTTGACACGCAAATAAATTTACTGAAATAGCCTGCATTTTGTATAATCCTATATATACTATTCAAAGTTCTTTCACCTTGATTATTTCATTTGATTTCTTTTAAAGTCCAGAGAATTTGACTGAAGAAATAGAAGTATCCTCATTTTTACAAGTGACACAAATAAAGAAGCTAAGTAACATGTCCAAGGTCACAATATAAGAATAAACACATCTAACCTCTAGTTTAATACCTTTCAAGATGAATAATATTAATTTAGATACTTTTGATTAAAGCGAATCCACATAATATCAATCTAGAAACACTCCACCAACTGCTTGGAATTTTTATATATAACTAAAAGAAGTTTTGTCATCCATGTAAGTACTATTTGTTATAAAAATTATATCTATGTTATAATTGCAATCATGTAAAAATTATGTGAATGATAAAGAACTGGAAGAAAACAGAAATTTTTAAATCTAATAAAGAAGGACAATAGATGACTTTTTGTAACTGCTATGAAACCATAAACCATAGTTTGGTCAGGGAGCTAAAATTTTAAATTACGTATTTCTTAATTCACAGCTTTCAGTAATCTAGACTGGTTTTATTTTACTTTTAGGTACATCGGTCTGATATATGAATCTCAATTAATGAAAGATGAAAAACTTAATAGTTCTAATCTTTTAAAGAAAAGCAAATGGGCAAAAAATTGTTGGGGGTAAAGTTGCAATAGACTTCTGAATGTAGATTCTGCTGAACTATAAGGTTCATAAAATAAACGCTGAAAATGCTTAAGTCCCTTTCACTGAAAATTCTGTCATAAAATTATTTCAGAATTGACATTTTATATTAATGATGTCATTTTCAGCCCAGAACATACATATTCTGACAAATGTATGTTTGTCAGTTTAAGTATGACCTGAGCAAATCAACAAGTAACCATTCAGAAAAGTATAGAAGCATTTCTGAAGACTTTTCCCCCCTTACCTTAGCAAAGAGAATTACAGAAATCATTCACAAAACTAACAAGAATCAGCCCATTCAGTGGTTAAACTGTGGGAAGGTAAATGTTTTAAAAGGGCCTATTCATAGGAAAAAGTCAAAGGATAAAAACTACATATAAATTTATTATAGCAATTTTTAATGCACTAAGCAGAACCAAAAAAGTGTTTATATTCATGTGATTCACAGACAATCCTATATGCTGTCATTCAACTGTCAAAATGAAAAGAACTATAACAATTAAAATGTCAAAATTTCAGCAACTACCATGCTAGATAATGCAGTATTTATTTTTTCAAGAAAGTGAAAGAAAAAATGACTTGAAAAAATCATATTCCAACCAACACAGTGAGAAAAGGAATCAAGGGTGCACTTGGAGTAAAACCTACTTGCTCTCCCGTACTTCAATGTGTTCAACAATATATATTTTCTCCCATGTAAACTTTTGGTTGAAAGGAGTAATCCTGGGCAAACTCAAGCATCTTCCAAAAGGATTTTGCATAGAAAGGTATAAATGAATGGACAAGAAATAAAGGTTTTGACTGAAGATGTAAAACCTGAACTTCTTGGGGTCCCTCAATTTGAGAAAATAAGAAACCAAGGAAAGTTCAAATTATTTATTCCCTTAGTAAAATAACCTAGTACATTATTTTGGTCACCATCTAAGCAAACCTATGATGAAAGAATTAGAAAAGAATTTAGAAGACAGTTTAGTAGCTATCCCAGGCCCACCTCGATGACAGATTGTTTTCAACTTGAAAAGTTCTAAAATAATTGTACATAAATTGTGCCAAAGAGAATAAAAATATAGAAAGAGACACAGCCATCAAAGATTCAAAGAAAAAAAACAATTTTACAATCACTTAATTGTTTCTCTCAGGTAAAAACTTCTGACCTAATTCTATAAAGGTCTCTTTTCCTGGTTCTCAACGGAGGTAACAGATTAAGAAGCTTTGAGAAAGAATCATTCATTCAGGCAGCTCCCCTTAAACAGAGAGAAGATACACTCCACCCAAGGTAAGGTTAAAATACTAAACAGATTACTCATCAGCTTCTGTGCATTATTGTAAATAATGGCACTCAAACATAAAAGTACCTGTAATTATGACTCAAACATAAAGGTACCTGTGCTTTGAAAGTGCCTGAAAATGTGAATATATAATCTGGTGATTCTTTTCTCAAAGATGACCATATAATTTAATGTTGCAGCTCTTTACTCATTATTTGAAGTTTGGTCTGTGGTTAGTCTACGCTTCCAAAAGGAGACAGTGTAGCACAATGGTCAACAGAATTCTTCTTTAGAGTTATACATATAAATCTGGTTTAAATCTGGTTCTCACTAGCTACTCACTGTGTGACTCTGGACAACCTTCCTGGGTCTCAGTTTTCTCATATATGGTAATAATAACAGACTTCAATAATAATAACAGAACTAAATGAAGAGATACACCACCTAAGGCAATGAGCCCAACACCTGACACACAATAAATGCTCAATCAATAACTGGTAAATCAATGATAAGGTTTATACTAGCAAAGCCTCTTAGAAGAATGACTTTTTTTTGGAGACAGGGCCTTCCTCTGTCGCCCAGGTTAGAGTGCAGTGTCGTGATCATAGCTCAATGCAACGTCGAATTCCTGGGCTCAAGCGATCCTTCCACCTCAGCCTCCCGAGCAGCTAGAACTACAGGCACATGCCACCATGCTTGGCTAATTTTTTTTTTTTTAAGAGACAGGGTCTCACTATGTTGCCCAGGCTGGTCTCAAACTCCTAGGCTCAAGCAATCCTTCTATCTTGGCCTCCCAAACTGCTAGGATCACATCCATGAGCCACTGCACCCAGCCCAGAATGATACTTTTATCATTTACCTTTTATCATTTTATCATTATATCATTTATCTTAGTAGAACTAAATTTTCTTATAATGCAAGAAAAATCCCTGAAAGAAAAATCAAAGTGGTAACTGAAACCTAACAATGCTAAAGAGAAATGGAAGCCCTTTAAAAGAATTTATGAGTACAACAAACCGAAGTTTAAAAAACATTATATAATATGATGTGCTATATACCTACAATGGATATTATTCAGACTTAAGGAAGGAAATTCTGACACATCACAACATGGATGAACCTTGAAAACATTACATTATGTGAAATAAGCCAATCAGAAAAGGACAAATACTGTATGATTCTACTTATATAAGGTACCCAGAGTAGCCAAATTCAGAGACAGAAAGTAGAATAGAGGTTACGAGAGACTGAGAGAAGGGGGGAAGGGAAGTTATTGTTTAATAGTGTTTTCTTTGGGGTGATGAAAGGGTTCTGGAAAGGGACAGTGGGTATGGTTCTACAACATTGTAAATCTATTTAATGTCACTGACTTGTACAGCTTACAATGCTTGAAAAGGTCAATTTTATGTTATATGTATTTTACCACAATAAAAAAAATTATGTAAAATCCTTCCATATTATAAGTAAGATAGTAAATTATAGCAGACTAGGCTCTATTCCCAAGTACCAACATTAAAACATGCTCGTCTCTGAAATACCATGCAAGATAAAAAAACTTTCATATGGCCAGAAGTCCCTACATAATTCACTTCCTCGCTCACTGTTCTGCTGCACTGGCCTTTTTGCTACTCCTTGAACTTGCAGAACTTATTCCTGCTTCAGGTTCCTTACCCTTGCTGTCCCCTCTACCTGGAACACTCTCCCCACAGGTGGCATGGCTCACTCCCCAGCTGCCTTCCCAGAGACCCTCTATCTAAAGGAGTCTCCTGCTTGCATTTGCTCCCATTCTGTCACTCTCCACGACTTCGCTCTGCTTTACTTTTCTTCATTATACTTGGCACTTCCAGAAATGACCTTACATACTTACTTGTTCACTTGTTTACTGCCCATCTCCTCCATTAACATGTAAGTTGTCTGAGGGAGAGACCTTGTCTCTCATGTTTTTGGCTCTTGTAAACAGTGCTTGGCAAATAGGAGGCATTCGACAACTACTTTTTACGTAAGAATCCACATTTATTGAAAATAAAACATTAAATACGTTAATTGTTTTAAAGTTATATAACGGTAATACAGTATAATCCCATTTTTGTAAAAAAAATATATAAATAACATATATTTTAAAAGTATGAAAGACTATATACCAAAATATCAACAATGGTTATCTCTGTGTGATGAGAAAACATGACTATTTTCCCTTTGTTTTTGTATTTTCTGACTTTTCTACAACAAAAGATTAATTATGTAATTTTTTAAAGAAGATTATTTTGGTCTGGGGGGAGGGGAGGAAGGAAGAAAAAAAAAGATTGTTTTACCAGCAAATTAACTATAAAGAACTCACTCTACTTACATAATAGGGATATGCACAAAGGTTTGGCTACAAGAAAATTTATATTTCCATATATAATTATAAAAAATAAGAAATAACCAAAAAGTTCAATAACATTAGTTAAATAAAGCATGGAAATTTATATGATAGACTACTCTACAACCATTTAAAATTATATTATAGGAGAACACTAGCATACGGGAAACGTCAGTTAAAGAAACAAAGTGTAGAATATGACGAATACATTTTTAAATGAGACAGAACAAAATGTTAACGTTACTCCTGGTTATTATTTTTATCTTTTTTGCCTTCCTTGTTCTTTTCTGTATTTAAAAGTATTAAAAATGAATATGTACTACTTTAGTACTTGGAAAAATGAGTTTTCAATGACTGTGCCAAAAGCTGTCTTTTTGCCTTATATGAGCACCATCTAGTGCTCAGTATACATAATACAATTTTCATAACAGTAAACGTTTCTGAAAAGTAGCCTTTACAAAAAGTATATTGTTTAAGCATAAAGACAAATATTACTACACTCACTGTCTGGCCTAAATTTTAGAACAGCTAAACAATTAATTCAAAAGGGTCACAGGACTTTCAATCATCAGTATAAAGCAGTCATCAAGAAATTGATTAAATTTCTACTGTTTATTCCCCAAAGCTGACATGTTCTTCCTCTCCACTGAGCTTTTCTCTGGCTGTTCTTTTTACCTGGTGGACGTCTCCTGCACCCACCCCCTTTCCTCTGGCACAGGTATCAGTTTAAAGGTCATCTTTGGCAGCCTTCAGAAAGGAGTACTGGAGTGACTGAGGGACAGGGGTGGGAAGAAGAATTTTCATCAAATACCCTTTGGTATGCCATGAGATTCGAACTATGAGAATGAATTACCTTTCAAAACATAAATAAAGGTATGCCACTTCTTCCCAGAAATCTGAGCCAGCCTGCTCCACTCCAACTCGGGTGAGATGTTCCTGCTGTGTTCATGCTGCCCTGCACTACTTCTATAATAACCATCACACTTCAGCATACTCGCTTACTGAGTTACAGATAAGATTACAAGCCTTTTGAGGACAAGAGACATCATCTATCTAGCTCACCATTATAGCCTGAGAAACAAATGAATAAATAATACTTTGATACACAGTGAAAGGTTACCTGGTCCAGCAGTTCTCAATGAATAGCATGGTATACATTATGAACATGTTCACACTCACCACACCCTCACTGGGGACACTCAGATGCATATGAACCAAAAAATAATAAGCACAGGTTTATCTTTTGGATTTCCTGCTTTTATAATATATAGTAATTTAGAAACATGTATAAAATCAGTCATGTAAGTAGTTTAAAAATACCTTACTTACAAAAATAAACAGTATATTACTTAAACGTTACTCTTAAATTATCCTTCATTTTATTTCAGACATTTGCTTGACAAATAATTTTAATAGGGTGAAAAATTAAAAACTATTAAAGAATCTAAGTAATATTTGCAACCACGCCTGGAAATGCTAACAAAATCTGATTATTCTGGTGCTAAAAACAGTTAATAGTAAGGAAGGATTAAATTAGTCCTAAAGGCCTTACTAGTGTTTCTAAAAATCAGCAGACATCAATTATTGGCTACAAAAATGGGCCATACTTGAAGATAGCACATTAAGGATCCAAGGAATTCCAGGAGTGAACAACCTCAGAAATATCTGGATTCAGAGTCTTCTCTACACAGATCATCTTGGTCCTGAATAATTCATAAACTAGGGAATGGCAGTCCCTAACTCTGTCAATGAGGGGGCACCTACTACCTCAAAGCCTACTCAATCTCAAGGTCACACATCAAATACCATCATTGAAGAACAGGGCACTCTCAAAGAGAAAATGACAGAGAGGCCAAAAGTATATTCACCACCACAAATGAAGCCTCTGTAAATATTACCCACCACAGACCTACAATGTGCAGTTTATTCACTTTACAGCTCCTTATACTTTGAGATTCCTCTATACCTTTCTCTATAAAGCAGGGTAAATTAAGAAAAGAAAAAGACATCAGAAAGAATACACACAGGAAAACAGCAAAGGATCTTTGAGAAAAAGCAGTAATTAACAAAACGAACTATAAAGCCATAATAACTTAAACTGTGAGGCACTGGCACAAGTATGACAAGCCTAGAGGTTAAAAAAAATAGACAAAAACGCTAGGAAATTATTCCCATCACTATTTCTAGAGAAGTTCATCTTTTCTCTACTGCTCTGAAGTGCGAGCTCTGCATAAATCAGGCACGTGTGCACTCACACACTCCTCTTATTCTTCTTAAGTACTTTAGCTATTATTAGTTTTTCTCTCTTCCATACAATTTTAGAATCAGCTTATCAAAATCCCCAATCTCCCGAAACAAAGCTATTAGGACTTTAATTGGAATTGCCTTGAATCTGTAAATCAATTTGGGAAGAACTGACATTTTTATGATAGTTTTCTACTCCTTACACATGATATATATGTCTAGTTAAGTCTTCTTTAATATCTTTCAGTATAAAAAACATATCCTGGCCAGGCGCGGTGGCTCACAACTGTAATCTTACCACTATGGAAGGCCGAGGCAGGAGGATCGCCTGAGGGCAGGAGGAGTTCGAGACCAGCCTGATCAAGAGTGAGACCCTGTCTCCACTAAAAAATAGAAAAAATTAGCTGGCCAACTAAAAATAGAAACAAAAAATTAGCCGGGTGTGGTGGCAAGCACCTGTAGTTCCAGCTACCTGGGAGGATGAGGCAGGAAGATCACTAGAGCCCAGGAGTTTCAGGTTGCTGTGAGCTAGGCTGATGCCACAGCACTCTACCCGAGGTGACAGAGCAAGACTCTGTCTCAAAAAAAAAAAAAAAAAGGCAAATAAAATCATAAGGGCCACTATCCAAAGCTCATTCAACTGGTTATCCAAAGGAAAAATGACTACAGTTGGTCCCACTGAAAAATGTGTGTGTGCCTGTGTGTGTTTTAATTTACCCTCAAAAGACAGGGAAATCGCCCCTCTACCTCTGGGGTCAGGGGAGAGAAGTACAGACTTATTTGTCATCATTACACCAATCTCTTCTTGAAATTGGAAAAGAATGAAGTGTTTACCCTTATTTAGTAATATAATATAGTAAGAAATATATTTTACATGACCTAACTGATGAAGGAAAGTTCTATTTATAGAAGAATTCCAGTTACTAAGTGTGGAAGAAATAACCAAATTAGAAATATCACCATTTTGTAACCTCTTATGAAATAAGGGACTCAGACAAAAATCAATGAACACTAAAACACACTCAAACCTCTGATCAATCTTAGCATAATAACTGGTATAAAACCACACTTTTTCAATATCCTGATGTAAATACATATCTCAGTAACATGTATTAGTTTTCTATTGCTGCTATAAAAGTTACCACAAATTTAGTAGTGTAAAACAACACAAAAATTAATAAATGAGATTTGATTAAACTAAAAAGCTTCTGCACAGCTAAGGAAACAATCAACAGGGCAAATAGACAACCTACAGAACAGGAGAAAATATTTGAAAGCTACACATCTGATAAAGGGCTAATAACCAGAATTTATAAGAACTCAAGCAAACCAGCAAGAAAAAAACAAACAACCCTATTAAAAAGTGGGCAAAAGACATAAACAGAAGTTTCTCAAAAGAAGAAAGACAAATGGCCAATAAAATGAAAAAATCCTCAATGTCACAAATCATCAAGGAAATGTAAATTAAAACCATGAGATATCAGAATGGCAATTATTAAAAAGTCAAAAAATAATAGATGTTGGCATGGACACAGAGAGAAAGGAACACTTATACACTGTTGGTGGGACTGCAAATTAGTACAACCTCTATGGAAACAGTACAGAGATTCCTCAGAGAAATAAAGGTAGATTTACCATCTGATCCAACAATCCCACTACCGCGTCTCTACCCAACAGAAAAGAAGTGATTTTGTCAAAAAGACAGGCACACTCAAATGTTTATTGCAGCACAGTTTACAACTGCAAAGATATAGAATCTACATAAGTGCCCATCAATTCATGAGTATATTAAGAAACTGTGGTGTGTATGTGTGTGTGTGTGTGTATATATATATATATATATATATATATATATATATATATATATGCCGTGGAGTACTATTCAATCATGAAAAGGAATAAAATGTCTTTTGCAGCAACTTGGATAGAACTGAAGACCATTATCCTAACTACAGTAGGATTCTCAGAAATAGAAAAACAAACACCACATATACTCACTAATAATTGGGAGCTGAACCATGGGTACACACAGGCACAAAGAGATGTAAAGGTCATTGGAAACCAAGAAGTGAGGAGGGCAGGAAGACAGGCGAGGGGTAAAAACTTACCTGTTGGGTACAATGAACACTATTCTGGTGACGGGCACACTAAAAGCCCCGTCTTTAGCATTATACAAGGTATCCATGTAACAAAAACATTTGTACCCCCTTAATATTTTGAAACAAACAAAAAGATGTCAGCAGGGCTGCATTCCTTTCTGGAGGCTCTAGGGGGAGATCTGCTTCCTGGCCTCTTCCAACTTCTACAAGCTGCTCACATTTCTTAACTCTTGATCCCCTTCTTCTATCTTCAAAGCCAACAAGGCCAGGTTAAGTCCTCCTCACATCACATCACATCATATCAATCACATCACTCACATCATTCCTTTCTCTTCTACCTCCCTCTTCTACTAGCAATTACATTGGGCCCACCTACATAATCCAGGATAATCTCCCCATTTTAAGGTCAGCTGATTAATCACCTTAATTCCATTTGCTGCCTTAATTCCCCTTTGCCATGTAACATATTCACAGATTTTGGGGACTAAGACATGGACATCTTTTGGAGAATCACTATTCTGCCTATCACAATAAAACTGTTAAATAAATAAAATTTTAAAATATAGTTATCGAGTACATGGAAATTCAATACTCTAGTTACTCTATTCCGTCCATTTTTATAATAGAGAGTTTCAAATGAGATACCGTTTTTCATCTATCAAGTTGGCAAAGGTCAAAAGTCTAAAAATGCATCCAACTGACAAAGGTGTGGAGAAAGAGACTGTCTCAAATGCTGCTGGTAGGAGTGTAAACTGGTACAATTTCCACAGCACATAGTTTAGCGTATCTACCAAAATTACGATTGCACATGCCCTTTGACCCAGCAATTCTACTTCAAGGAATTTATACTAGATATATTTGTGCACATGAGAAATGATGTATGCAACATTATCTGTCATAACAAAAGACTAGAAACAATCTAAATGTCTATCAATAGAAAACCGATTACATATATTCTATGGATACTCTGTAGCCATTAAAAAAGAATAAGGCAGTGGCATATGTGCTACATATAGAAGATATATTTTACTTAACTATGGAAAAAAACAAGGGACAGAATAGTATGTGTAGCATGCTACATTCGTACTTAAACATTTTGTAAAACTACCTGGAATGCATGCTTAAATAACCTTGTACTACATCCAGAAGGATTCAAAAGAAACTGCTACCAGTGATTACCTCTGGAGAAGAGAGGTGGCTGAGTGGGAGAAAGAGAAGAGAAAAGCTCATTATCCTTTCATATCTTTTGGGTTTTCTGCTGGTATATGAATGACAGATAGATAGATAGACAGATAGTCAGATAGAACATTAAAAAAATATTTTTTAAAAATCACCATACCACAAATGTTCATGTGGCCCTCTACACAAATTTTCGATCTCCAGGTAATCTCTTACCTGCTAGTTGGTGCAGGGAAAGAAAACGAGAGAAGCTGATTCCAGAACGGGTCATTCTCAGAGACAGATTCTGTTCCTGCTAACTTCTTTAAGTACTCATTTTTAGGCAGATCACCAATTCTGCTGCTGTTTGATCCCATCTTCTAATTTGGTAGATAACTTGTCCTTAAACCTGCATTTCCACAAGACCACCTGTAAAAAATGAAAAATATCTTCAAACTTATTCGAAACAGTCATCATACTTTTTCTACATGTAAACAACAATCATACTTTTTCTACATGTAAAAAACTATGAACCTACTAAAGGAAATCACACCTCCCTTTATTTTTAAATATATTAGACATCAGATACAAAGTTAAATGGGGGGAAATGGGGCTAAAATATGTCTTAGCCAACACAAAACACAAAAATCCAAATAGATTCGGTACTGGTATCACAGATCTTAGGATAGGCATACCTCTGTCCAAGAACGTATCTCAAGGAAAATTCATACTAATAACTTATTAACAAATAGTCTGAAAATAAAGCTCTTTACCACTAAAACAGTGATGATAAAGAAAGAGACTAGATGGCTTGAATGTGCAAAGAAGGGGAGAAAGTGGTTCAAGTAATTACCATGCACTACCTACACCTATGGAGGTAATGGGGACAGACCTTCATCACCTGCTCCAAGTAAAAGAGCCGGAAATTCCAAAGGACTCCCATTTAATGTTTCTCATGTTCTGCTGTAGGATACATACAGTATTTGTTGGCATGCATCTTCTCGTAAACCATGACTATCTTTGACAATAGGAACTATCTTATTCATCTTTCCATCTGCAATGTCTAGACTGGCATGTAACAAGCATTCCT
The DNA here is from genome assembly GCA_963574695.1 of Propithecus perrieri. Lineage (NCBI taxonomy): Eukaryota > Metazoa > Chordata > Mammalia > Primates > Indriidae > Propithecus > Propithecus perrieri. The sequence continues at coordinate 11,496 of CAUYRB010092274.1, forward strand.
TAAACAGTATGCGGAAAGAACAAGTGAATAAATAACTAGTATCCCCACGGCTCTTCAGTATTTCTTGTTCTTGGTCATTAAGAGGAAAATTAAATTTAGTTACAAATATGAATCACTGTCTTCCTTACATCACACTTAACGTGATTCTAGATCATGTTTTATCTCAATTTGTTCAGAAAAAGTCTCTCACTGAGTAATAAAATGGTGAGGAGATGAATAATAAATTGTACTATTTTAACATTACCATCACAATGAAAGGAAACCATGTGGGCTCAGTAGCCAAAGAAAGCTCAGGTCAGATGAGAATTTGTATCAGTAAGTGACTAACTTTCTTACTTATGTCCCTCCTCATCCCACAAAGGCATTAAGGTTAAAGCCAAGGTCAGAATTGGAAGTATGCCTCCCATGTTCTCTTTGGAACTGGACTGAGCTGCTTATCTGAGGGCATGAGGCTTCCCCAATGACCATGGTCAGCCAGGTCTTCAAAATATGAGTGAGAAATATATCTGGCTCCTGATCACCTGCCCCTAAACCCGAGGCCACCCACTACTTTCATCCTCCCTAGTCATGGAGACAAGGACCCCAATAATAGATGACTTTGATTACACCTCCATATCAAGTCAACTAATCCTAAGGTTTAATTTCTCAAAATAGAAATTATTAAGCCCAATTAGAAAATGCTATAAAGAAATATTTTGAAATACATAAATCCATTACTTATCATACTCCATTCCAAAGCTACTTTATATTTTAAGCTATTTAAAATTAAATTTTTTAGTATAGTCTTACAATGGGATACATTAGTGAAAAAAATGAATGAACCAGAGCCACAATTACCAAAATAAATACATCTCAAAAATATAATTTTTTAAAAAAATACCAAGTAATATCCATGGTATAGTTTCATGTATAAGATTTTAAACCATGCAAATGATATTATGGATTTATCATATCCAGTACAAGCATTAAAACAAGGGCAGGCGTGGTGGTTGATGCCTGTAATCCCAGCATTTTGGGAGGGCAGGAGGACTGCTTGAAGCTAGGATTTCGAGACCAGCCTGAGCAACATAACAAGACCCCGTCTATACAAAAAAATACAAAACTTAGCCAGGCATGGTGGCAAGGGCCTGTAGTCCCAGCTACTCAGGAGGCTGAGGCACGAAGATCACTTAAGTCCAGGAGTTTGAGGTTGCACTGAATTATTATCACACTACTGCACTCCAGCCTGGGCAACAGAGCAAGATCCTATTAAAAAAAAAAATGAAAATCCCAGCCAACCTGAATAAATAAATAAAAAGAAAATGAAATAAATAACAAATTCTAATGATATCAGAAAGGGCAGAGAGGAGTTGCAGCAGGATCAATAAATACTTTCTTAAACAGAAAAGGGAAAGAATAGAAGGTAAGTGAGATGAAGCACAAATGGCAAATGTTTGGATTTGTTGAAATGGACAGTATGTGCATGGGCTTTTGTTATATTACTCTTCGTTTCTGTTTTATATATTAATTTTTAAAGGGAAAAAAATGGTGATTCTGCTGAGAGAGCATTTTTTTAAAAGGAAAAAAGAAGAGTTTCTCAACCTCTCAACAGCAATACTGGAAGCTAGTTGACAGGGAAGCAATACCTTTAAAATCTTAAGAGGAACTAATTTAACTACGATTCTATAGCTAACCAAACTACCAATTAAGTACGAAGGTATAATAAAGACATTTTCTGACTTGCCAAATTCAAAACACCTCCCAAGCACCCATTTTCTGGAAGCTAGGGGAAGAGGAGGGATTCCACAGGAGGGAATAAGCCAAGAAAAAGGAAGACATGGAATTCAGGAAACAGGATTCAATACAGGGCAGTGGAGAAGAGAAGTCACAGGGCAAGAGCCATGCCACAGGCTGGGAAAACAGTCAAAACAGCTCCGGGATCTCCAGAAGGAGAAAAGATAGAACTGATAGGTGACTTGATGTGTTGGACCCTATTCTGTGGAGTGTTACAATACTATAGGAGAATGTGGAAGTAATGAATAATAGTTACATAGAAAACAAAGTAAATGATTTTTTTAAAGACTATGTACTAAACAAAAATTATTCAAGAAAGGTCATATAATCATAGTATATGACTCAATTCAATAGTAATCAATATTTATATAATCATCATGATGTAAATACTAAATAAAGATTTGGCCAAAAATTGTGAGGTAACTATACTGAGAATATTCTAGAAAAAGAAGTGGGAATGGTGGCCCAAGAGCACTAAATCTTCATCTTCCATAATAGGTAGAGAGTTAGTAGAAAATATCTAAAAATTACTACATCAAAAAACAACAGTAAAAGCTTCTTAGTTATAAATAAAGAGGTAAACAGTGAGAAACAACAGCTAATAGATTTGAAAGTGGCCACCGCTAAGGAAAAGGACGCTGGAGTGGAGAAAGTGGCAGCACAGTTTTTATTTTAAGTCCATCATATTATTTGATTTTTACAACCATATCCATATATCGCTTTGATTAAAAACAAAGTATTTTTTAACCTTCTTCACTTTTCTATTTCTTATTCAGACTTAATTTTTTTTAAGAGATGGAGGTCTCACTATGCTCCCAGGCTAGAGCGCAAGTGGCACTTACAAGCGTGATTGTAGCTCACTACAGCCTCAAACTCCTGGCTTCAGGCAATCCTCCATCCTCAGCCTCCTGAGTAGCTGGGATTACAGACACCTGCAACTGTGCCTGGCTCTAGATTTTAACATACATAGAAAACAGAAAACCATCACAACTAAAATAATGGTGACAAAAAGGTGAATTGTTCTTCACTGAGGCACATACCTAGCAAGCTTAAGAAAATCTATGTCTGACACAGTTTAACATCATAATATACACAATTGAGGTTAGCTTCTAAAATCTAAATTTCAAATTTTCATCATTGTACGAGGTTACTAACCAGCAATAGTCAGGGCTTAGTCAGAAAAGAGGAATTAATTCAAACCCACGCTAGTGGCAGACACAGATCAATAAAACAAAATAGAAAATCCAGAAATGGACTTACAAAAGCATAGCCAACTGATTTTTTTGTCAACAGTGCAAAAGCAATTCAATAGAGAGTGAACAGTCTTTTCAACAAGTGATGCTAGAATTGGATAGGTAAAAAATAGGCCAAAAAAAAAAAAAAGGCACCTTGACCTAAATAAACCTTATACCTTATACAAAAATTAACTCAAAATGGACCATAGATTTAAATGTAAAACGTAAAATTATAAAACCCATAGAAGAAAATCTTTGTGGCCTAGGATTAGGAGAATTCACGGACATGATGCAAAGGCATAATACACAAAAGAAAAGAAAGTTGATAATCTGAGCTTCATCAACATTATAAAACTTCTAGTCTGTGAAAGACCCCATTAAGAGGATGAAAAGACAAGCCACAGACTGGAAGAAAAAAAAAGCCACACATATAAGAAAAAAAACAAATGCATGTAAAAAGCTGAGAAATCCAAATATGGTCTGCAGTTTGTTATATTGTGCCGGTACCAATTTTCTGGTTTTGATAAGATACTATAGTCATATTAACAATGGGCAAAGCAAGGGGAAAGGTACACAGACTTATCTGTACTATTTTTATAATTTATGAGTCTATAGTTATTTCAAAATAAAAAGTTCTTACAAATCAACTAGAAAATTCAATCTCAAAAATCTAATCTACACATCCCAGAAAGGTGCCAACAAATCATATTAACAGGTACTTTCACAACCACTAACATTAGTTTTACATATTAAATTACTTCATCAATTATATTATCCCATGATGAGATATTAGGATCATACATTCTAATTACTTGGTGTCTTAGAATGCTCTTTCATTTAGACTAGTTTCCTCAAATAAGTTCTTTCTTTCAAATCTTATTCAAAACTGAACTGTCTTCTTCAATAAATGCAAAATAAGTAATGTATCTGGGTCTTTTGGGGATTCCATAT
>CAUYRB010092276.1:0-68627 GCA_963574695.1 Propithecus perrieri
CATCCCTTCCAGAGGACTGCAACAAGGCACAATCCTGGAAGCAGAGAGTGAGTCCTCACCAGACACTGTATCTGCTGATGCCTTGATCTTATACTTCCCAGACTCCAGAACTGTGAGAAATAAAGTTCTATTATTTAGAAAAAAAAAATAAAAAATAAATAAATATAGTAAGTTCTATGATAAAGAGTATACAGGATATTAGAGAGAGCAAACCAAATTGACCATGTAGGCTGTGAGGGAAAGGGATTTTTCAAGAAAGGAGGAGCTAACTTTTATATTGACAACTAAGACATTAGTAGGACTTAACCAAATGAAGAGGAGAGGAAAAAAGTATCCCAGGCATGGCCAGGTACAGGGGTTCGCACCTGTAATCCCAACACATTGGGAGGCTGAGGCAGGAGGATCATTTGAAGCCAGGATTTTGAGACCAGACGGGGCAATAGTGAGACCCAGTCTCTATAAAAAATTTAAAATATTAGCCAGGCATGGTGGTGCTCACCTGTAGTCCCAGCTACCTGAGAAGTTGAGGTAGGAGGATGGCTGCAGCCTAGCAATTTGAGGTTGCAGTTAGCTATGATGGGGCCACTGCACTTTAGCCTGAGCAACAGAGGAAATCCTGGAAATAAAAGAAATTCTAGGCACAGGAAATTTCTCTTAGAAATGTGCAGAATCAAAAAGGAACATGGAAATATTGAGGGAAAAGTGGCATAATTTTTATGATTGGGTTGTAATAGGAAAGGGGAAGTAGTAAAAGTTAAAGCTACAGAAGGGACAGGAAAGGATAAAAGGGAAAGAAAGGCCAGATAAAGGAGGACACAGTGACTAGGTTAAGGAATTTGAAGTTTAAATTAAGGTAGACTCAGGGAGATGACTTAATCGGCTGTTTATATTTGAATGCATCTTAGTCTCAGCAAAAGGCAGAGTATATCCTAGAACAAAGAAGATCAGGTAGGACACTCATAACAGTCAACAAAATGGTAAATGATAGATAACATTTATCTGAAGTAAGGCAGTAATATTTTTAACAAACAAACAAATAAATGAAAAATCCCAGATTCCCACGAGTTAAACAACAACATGGGTTGTCAAACTCTCACTTGGGTTTACCAACTTGTCTTTTTTCTCTTGCTTATAACAGAATACCTGAAACTGGGTAATTTATAAAGAAAAAATTTTACTTTTTACAGTTATAGAAGCTGGCAAGTATAAGATTGAGTGGCCCTGTCTGGTGCCGGCCTTCTTGCTGGTAGGGCCTCTCTCAGAGTCCCAAAGAGGTACAGGGCATCGTAAGGTGAGGGACACGAGCATGCTAGCTCAGGTCTCTCTTCCTATTCTTTGTAAAGCCACCAGTCCCAATCTCATAATAATCCATTAATCCATCAACCCATTAATTCATTAGTCCATGAGTGGATTAATCTATTCATGAGAACAAAGCCCTCATGACCCAATCACATCTTAAAGCCCTCCACCCCCTCATTACTGCCACATTGGGGATTAAGTTTCAACTTGACTTTGAGAGGGGACATTCAAACTATAGCATTCCACCCCCGGCTTCCCAAAACTCATGTCCTTTTCACATACGAATTAAATGCATTCCATGCCCATAGCTCCAGACTTCTAACTCATTCCAGCATAAGCTCAAAGGTCCAAATTCCAAAGTTCCATCTGTGAAATCAAAGTAAGTTATTTATTTCCAAAATACAATGGCAGGAAAGGCATAGGGTAGATACTTCCATTTGAAAAGGGAGAAATAGGCCTAAAGAAAGGGGTAACAGTCCCCAAGCAAGACTGAAACCCAAGAGGGCAGATATTAAATCTCAAAGTTGGAGGATAATTCTTCTTGGCTCCATGTCCAGTATCCTGTGCATGCTGGCCTGGAGGTTGAGCCTCCAAGGACTTGCACAGCCCCACCTCCATGGCTTTCCTGGTCTCAACCCATACGTTAGCTCTCCCAGGCTGGTCTTGCATGCTGAGGTCTCTACAGTTCTCTGTTCTTGTTGGCAGCCCAGCTCCCGTGGCTGGACTAGGCTGGCCTAGGCATTGTCCTGGTGGGGATTCCCTGCAGTGGCTCTGCCACCGCAACAAGTCTTTGCCTGAGCCTGCAAGTTCTTGAGTATATCCTTTGAAATCTAGATGGAAACTTTCATGCCTCCATAGCTCTTGCATTCTGTGGGCCTTCAGAATTAACACCACATGGGCATCTCCAAAGTTTACAACTTGTACCTTTAGCTGTGGCAGGTCAAACCACACTTGGGACCACTTGAGCCACAGCTACAGTTGTCAAGGGGTGCTGTGCTCGAATGCAGGGAGCAGAAACCAGAAGGGACCCTGGGCAGCAAAGTCATTTTAATTCAATTTTAGGTATTAATAATATAAAGTTTTAATGATCTAAATAATATACATTATTTTGCGCTCTTTCACAAGTTCAAGTAAGAATAAATAACAATAAAATAAATTTCACTTGAACAAAAGAGGAGCTTTAGAAACTTTGATTCAGTGTTCCTTAAGCTTTCATTAGAGTTCCCTTTTTTTTTTGTTTTACTACGTAATCATTGCTTTTGACACCTACAACTTGGTAAGCTAAGATTGTTATTCTATGAACAACTGCAGTAGGTTATTACTCAGGCCATTCGATTTCTACTTTGTGAAACAGGAAGGAAAACATGTATATATGCTTGGAATACGTTATCAGTAGTTCCATTTTATCTTTAAATAATAATTCTTCATTTCTTTGTTCTTGCCAATATAACATTCTCCATGTGATATATAATGACAAAATACATTTATCATCTATTTTATTGGTAAATTTTTAAGAAGAGAATCATTTGCAATAACCATGTAGAAAACTTTTGAACCAATGCTGCTCATATACCTGCTGAATAAATATGTGACTATAATACCTCAGTCATTTCTAGGAGTTCTTAAATTAGTAAGAAAAATAAGCTATTAATATGAATTAATAATTAAAAGAAAAAATATTACTTAGAGATGTCACATCAAAAAAGTATAAAAATAAGGTAACTTTATGGACTGAGATTGACATTTAGGGAAGTGAACTCTGATCATTTTCCAAGATTAAAGATTTAATCATAAGAGAATTCTCACATTTCCCTTCCCCTCTCCCTGAACGGAACTGAATGTCTTTGTTGCCAATCTAAATGTTAAGTACTATTACTCTACCTTAAACTCCACTGTGTTTTTCAGTTGATTCTGCTTGGCTTATCAGCCTCTTGCACTCTGCAGCTTACAAATTCACCTACTGATTTGAAGATAAGAAATGCAATGCCAATCTCACTGCTTTCCACCTGTCGTTTTTCTCAGGGAACTTGTTCTCTTGAATCATGGCTGCCTTTACAATCTGCAAGTGCAATTTTTACCTCTTTATCTCTGTAATATTGCCACAAGCCTTCCTGGCTTCCCCTCTCTTTTCTGCTGCCCTCTGTTTGTCTTTTCAGCTACCCTTGAGCCTCACTACATGCCCAGAGTAGGCAGAGGCACAGAGGAGAAAAGCACGACACAGAATGCTGAGCTCACCAGGATCAACTCTCCCTCCTGCTGCAGTCTTGGCTTCTCAGACTGTGGCTGCTTTGGCAGCACTCTGAAGCTTTAAACAAGTGTTTTTTTTGTTTTTTTGTTTTTTTTTTTGGATATTTTATCCAGCTTTTCTGTAGAAACTTTACTACAATCTAGTACATAGATACAAAAGGTAGACTTCCTTCATTGCAATTTAAAATCAACTCTTTGAACTATACTGACTTTGGTCACAAGCCAGATGATTCATCCAACTCTTGAATGCATGTATCTGCTCATGGTAACGTTTTTGGATATATTTGGAAGATGGAGTCAATAGGATTTGCTCACAGAAAGGATGTGGCGTGTGTGTGAGCAAGGAGCTAAGAATGACGTTAAAGTTTTTGAGCTCAGAAACTGCAAAGTTGTTGTTGCATCACTTACAGGGGCCAGGCTGCAAGGAGGGCTCTTTCGGGGAGGAAATTATGCAGGTGTACATATGAGTCTGAGTTTCAGAAGATAGACCTGGTTGGAGAGATGAATTTAGGAATAAATTAATTGAATCTTAATGGATGAGATATACGAATGAAATTCCCTGTGTAATCCAATATAATAATATCTCAGGTACATGTAATAAAAAATAGAAACCAAGACTGTGAGACTCCTTTTCCTGAAGCTCTATCAAAATATGGCTGCTTTCTAATCCTGCAGCTCTTCTAACTCTAGGGCTGAAGATAGAGTAGGGTATTCCTGGTTTCTCATTGTTGTTTCCAGTGAATTTCTTCTTCCTTTAAAACATGCAACACAGTCAAAGGAACAGAGTTATGATGCAATAAAAAATTAAATGAGATTTGTAGCATATGACAACCAAAGATTTTTACAGAAAATTTGCATTGCTATTGCATCCTTGTTTTGTCCTAGGGGTTCGTTTTTACACAATTACACTCTAACTGGCTTTCAGTTAAAAACCAAGTCATCAGACCAACACTGGACATACAATAAATGCAGCCATCTGTAAAATGACCCCCAGTGTTACTTTCCTTCACTTCACAGTGATTTTTGATCCTGGCTCCATGTTATCCTCTAAATCCTATTCTGTCTTAATGTTTGGTGATTTTATCATACATGTAGATTATCCTTCCCACACCCTGGTCTCTGAGTTCCATGAAATATTCTATTCCATTGTTCTTATCCTTAACCCTATCTTTGTCATTCACTCTAGGTCTTGCAATTTCTAGTGGCTTCACTGCCTCTATAATCTCAATTTTAAGCTCCCCACTATCTGATCAAAATATTTTACCTTCTATGCTTTCAATTTATTACCTCTAGTATCTCTACTCCAAAATTCTTTCATCCTGTAAGTAATCCAGTGTTTCCAACAACTTTTCAGGTCCTTTCTCTACAAAGTGCTCTTTGTTTTTTTCTGTATGTGCAGAAAAGAGTTACCAATAGCAGGTCTGAAAGTGCTTATCCTTTAAAAGGCCTTCTTGTAAGACTGGTGTCTGTGAACTTAGATTTAGAGAGTTCTTTTACTACTATAATTGATAAAAGTGGCTCACTGTGCCTAAACTGTTTGCAGACACATGTTGGTTTGTGCTGAACACTGACACATCTTCTGAGAATCCAGCGTTTTTCTCCACAGAGAATGCTCATCTGTCCAGCCTCCAACAGAAACCCTGGACGCCGAGTTTGTACTGAGCCTCCCTGGTAGACAACATTTCATAGATGTTAGAATTGCTAGAAAAATTATTTGTGTCCTGTGTGACTCCACTGGAAAAAGGCCTTTGAAAATTTGTGCCTCATTTACTCTGGTCTTTGCCCCATGTGCCTTTCCTTGTGTTGGTTTTGCTTTTAATCCTCACTGTAATAAATTATAGCCATGAGTATGACTACTGCTGACTGTGAGTCCCAGTAAAGCACTGAAACTGTCTTGGAGATCAACATGGCGCACTCAACTTACACTTTATGGTCAATCATCCCAATTGTTCTCTTGAATTGTCTCTCACTTCCCTTTCCCCATTCTCTCTTCTTTTAACTTACTGGCAGCATCTATCTAATCCTTATTAATTTAAGGCTTCATTTACTCTGTGACAGCTCCCATGTGCATGAATATTGCTGGGGGAAAGAACAAACAATAGTGAGTGATTTCACTTTTATTTCACTACCATACTACACAAAAGCCTGCTATTGATGTCTAGCAAAACCTAACTACGTTTCTCAAGCATGTTGCTTACCTCTGCCCCTAGATAAATATTTCACAATTTGCACTCCCTCAATACTTCACTCACTCCTTCCTTATCCTTATTCTCAGTCTTTTAACTTTATTTTTTGGAGAAATTGAAATATACAAAAGTGAATCATCTACCTTCTATATACCTTCCTAAAAGAATATGCCTTCCCTTCTTGTTACTATATATAAATTCCTATTCAAGGCATTCATGCCTAAACCCAGTGTTTTTACTTGTGAATTAGTTGCATTCTCTCTTGCTTTCAAATGCAGAGATCCCATAATTACATAGTTTCTGTCTGCATTATCAACATTTTTCCTCCCCACTGTATATACTCCCATCTGCATAAAAACATGCTCTTATTTGTTTTCTTTAAAAAAAAAAAAAACAACTGTCCTGACTACACTTTCTAATTCCAAGAATCCTGCACAATCTTTCTGTTAATTTGATATCTCTATTATGTTTACTCAGTATGTTTGATGTCTCTATTATTTTATTTCCAGGTTTTTTTTTTTTTCTAAATTTGCTCTAAGCAGGCATTTCTCCTCAAAACTCCAATGAAACGCCTCTTGTCAAGGTCATGAATGACCACCATGTATCTCAATCCAATAGTTGATTCTCAATTCTCATCTTAAATGAGCTTCTAGCAACTTTTAATCCCTTCCTCGATCACTTCCTCCTCCTTGACACACTTTCTTTAGTTGGTTTCTACCTGTTCGTTTTCCAATTTCAGTAGCCACTTCTCAGTCCTGCTCTTTAATTCTTACTCTTTAGCTTGATCTCTTCATATAATAGTGATCCCCAGATAAATGTTGGGGCTCATATTTCTCTCTATTGAGCTAGATAGATGTTTCCTATGTGCTCATGCAGATCCAAAATTCATCCTTTAGCACCCTGGTCCGTATCCCAGAAAGACAGTATCTATGATGCTTTGGGCCCTTTTCCATTTAGGCTCTAGTTGGATTTGACTAATGGAAAATACTAGCTAGAAGTCTTGAATATAATGAGGTTGGAGTATTTACTTCCGTAACATTCTCCCTCCAGGTCTTCTAGACTAGCTGCCTCCTCTTCCCAAAGGCCAACACTCCTGTGGGGAAGCTGATATCATATACATACCCTCTTTGGACACTGATAATTTCTCTATTTCCTTGTTATTTTTAGTCTATATGCAGATAAAGCTTCCAAATCTTGCTGTCTCCACTGTACTGTGCCATCTATTGCTATTTCTTTATACTCTGTCCACACCTTTGGATATATTATTTTTAATTTTTGTTTTCAATGTTGTCTGTTGAGTGTGCCATATTTTTCCTGCTAAGACCCTAGCTGGCACATAGTAGCCACACATGCAGAAGAAATTATAGAATGAAAGGATTAACCAAGAATTGAAATGAATAAACAGTACATCTCCAGTGCACTAAGGACGGAAGTGCAACATGGCCTCAAGATTAGCAGATCCAGAAATTGGAATGTCATTGGAATGTAACCAGAAGTTTCTATGTCCTAGCATGTTTCAAGCTTCTCCATTGATTCACTCCAACGTCATGGCAAGTATATCTGCTGAAAAATCTATGTTTTATGAACAGTTGCAAGCAACTGGGTCCTGATATTTCCAGTCTGGAAATAAAATTTCTGTAGTTCTTTTTATCCCTGGAAAATTAAGAGAGGTTAGAGCCCTGTGCAGTTGTTGAATATCTATACAGAGTAGCTGTAGTCAGAAAGTTAAAGTAGTACCTAAAATATTGAGATATTAAACTGAAGAACAGTATAGGGCAAAAAAATTAATTTAGAAATCAGAGATATGAATTTTTCCAACAATATAAGAAGGACTTTACAAGTTATATACAATGAAAATATGGAGGTTTTCTCAAATTTTTGATATTTATAAATTTATCAGAAGAAAAAGCAACTAAACTTACTTCAATGCCTATTAGCAGCTCAACAGCCTCATTTTCTAAATAATTTCTTCCAGTTTTATTATTTCTGTCTGCCAAAATTAAGTTTAGAGATGAAATAAGAAACTCTGAGTACACAAAGTATATTGAATAAATATTTATTTATGCAATATAAATATAGCCATATGATTTTTCATAATTGAACATTATATTTATAGAAATAGATATTTGAATTAGAAAATTTAGCCAAATGATTTATTATAGAATAAAATGAATTTTCAAAATATTAAAGAAAAGTGTCCCATATGCCTCATATATAGGCCCTTATCAAAAAAAAATTCAAAGTTCTATATCTGGTAAACACAATTTACCACACAAACAACAAATAGAACAATCAGTTTTGAATTTAAATTATGTGTGGATTGAGATAACTTGAGTGACTATTTTAAAAGAAGAAAATTAAATTTAAAAACTGTAATTAAATGTCTAAAATCATTCTGAATCCTCAAATGGCGTATCTCTATTGTGTCTAACTATTTTTGAAAGTGATATATGAAAATTATTCATAAATAAATTAGGAAAAAGTTTTTCATGTAATAAAACTATATTGAGAGTACATCTTCTTTTGTAGATGGGTGGGATAATACTCAAATATACAAAGACTCTGATGTCATAGTTGAACTATGGTGCATGCTTTAAAATATCAGAGGAAATGAAATTCAGTAAAATAAATTCCAACCTATTATATAATTATAGTACAATTACAGAAACACTGAGAGAACAAATATTATGGATTTCCAGATTCTATAGTACAATGTTTGCAGAGTCTTGCCAAAATGACACTGCATATTCAGGAGAGTACTGAACAATAATCTAGTTAATAGAACAGATATCTAATTCACAAAATGTAGATCCTAAAGTAGAGAGCCGATATTTATTAAGTCCTCACAGTGTTTCACTTTATTAACTGTTTTGAGTCTGGGAAGTGCAGGTGAGTTGGGAGTGAAAATGAGGTGGGGGGAACTCTGACTTCAAGAGTCTTGCAATTATTATATATAGTCAAACTGTATTTTCTAAAAAATTTTCTATACATACATTACATATAGTTAATAAAAACTTAAGTGTTGGAAAGAGAAATGTAAGTTAAATGATAATGAATTGTTGAAGAATTTTAAACTAAAATTTTATTCACAGTGTGTTCTGTATAAGATCTTTCACAATTACTTTAAATATTAATATAACTGTTTATTCTTCAGTAGCATAATGAAACTTTTCTTGAAATGTCAAATTAATGTTCCAATAGAATATAGTTTTAAGGCACATGAGGGAAAGGAATTTGGTTTTTTTTGAATTTTTCTTCTCTTTAATCTAAGGATACAGAGGAGGAGATTTTCAGAAACTATTGGGAACATACTTTAAACTCTATATACCATGTATTTCATCCTGCAGGATTCAACTTCATACTGGGCTGGCTTTATAGACATGTGATCTGTGCAATTATACAGAGCATGATGCTAAGAAGGGTTTCCTGTTTTGTTTAATTCTCTCTTGTCACCACCTTGAAATTATTAATACTTTTTTGACCCTATGTTTTCATTTTTCACTGAGCTCTAAAAATATAGCCTGTTTTGACTTCATCGGTTCAGAGATTTTTTTTCTTTATTCACTGATTTATCTTGGTCCCCAAAACAGTTACTGGATTGTAGTAAGCACTCAGTAAATATCTGTTAAATTAACTATTAATATGTGCCTCAGGCTCAGATAAAAGTTTCCAGCTATAAGATGATGTACTAACTGACATACCCTCCCCAATCCTAGGCCTATTTTAATGACAGACTTTCTCTTCATAAAAATAAAGTCATAGATGACTGTATTAATTTCACAACAATTGACCTTGCCTTTTAAATAAAAATCCAGAAATAAAAATACATTCTTTTGAGTTGTAATATAAAAATTTCAGGCTATTTTCTTATTTACAGAAGAGTACTATTTTATTTAATTCAGCAATGCAATAAGCTTTAGAAACATTATCTCATTCTGTTTTCTTACATGATTCATTTTTTATCCTGAAATTTTAGAAGGAAATGATTCATTTTTAATCAGTACCTGTGTATGCTAGTTTTCAAAGATCACATCAGCAGATTTAGTATTTATTGTTTTTTTAATTCTTTTTTGATGTTTTCACCATACCCGATAACTTAACTATTTGTTAATACTATCACGAATTTGTGACCTCTCCCAATGAATTCCAGACAAATCCACAGTCCTAGTTAACGCTTTACCTAGATAATCCACAGACACTCAGAAATTAGAGAATCTAAGCTTTATTTGTAATCTCATGTGCTATTTGGTTAGATACACACATACACACATAGAACTTTGTTTGCTGTATTATATAACCACCTATCAACTTGGAGCACTGTCATTTACACATCTATTTAAAGTAATATCATAGATATTTCATCTTAGATTACTTTTCCTTACCTAAGCAATTTCACCTTGCAAATATTTCAAATTTATAGTTATCCATAGAATTATTCCTAAGGTTAAATGTTTACTCTTACAGAATCTACAAATCCTATATTTACATTGCAGTATCAAGAATTATTAACACTGCTATCTTTTCAGCTTTACATTTGCATATTATTTGTCCAAATAATAAATAATATTTATTTTAGCCAAACTATATATATCTGTAGAAGAAAACATAAAATCAAATGTAAAGAGTAAGATTCTTGGATGTGTCTTTGAATGTTAATTAATACTTAATAATCAATCATTTATATGTGTGCATATGTGAAATACATACATTTCATATATAATTTCATAACATGCATAATTTCAAGTTTAAGCCATTCTCTTTCTCAGATGCCAAATCGTGTGAGAAGAAATCAATCCCACCTGGATTCAGACCAGTTCATAAGACAATCACTAAATGAAAACTAGTAAAATTGACTTGAGAAATAGAATTGAAATAAATAGCCATCATGCAGCACGACCCCTGCCTTGCCCTTCCTCACTGGTCTGTGATGGAAGAGGGGCAGCAGTTTGTGTCGAGAAAACTGAGGAGATAATTTACATCCCTCTTAGCCCAATGTGGTTGAATGTCAGTCCTCACCATGCAAAGACCAGGCTTCAGTCAATAACACAGCCTTGCCAGATAAACATTAAGAAAGCTGAAAAGGCCAATGTCTGACACTTTTCTGTGTAGTGACCGATTTCGTCTTTACTTTTATTAGAAGGTGTTGACACTATCATTTTTATTAAGCATTTGATGAAAATATAGTGGGTGCCCTTTCATACATACCAATGTATAGCTCTTGCCAAGGCTTTTTCCTTTCTCCCCAGACAGGATTTGCAAAACTATAATATAACCTACTGCCCAATTTCAACTTTTTCTTTTATGGATCTGTCCCTGAGGCTGCATGACAGTTTTGCTGAAATTGAGCCAATGCATCTCAGATGATCACACACAAGGTGGTCTGTCTGCAGCTTTCACTTTCCAAACATCCGTGACTATGTGAAATTGCTTTGTGTTGTGCTAGGAGCACCTTCTGCCCAAATGCCTGTGGCTTCCTTATTTCATCTCATCCTTCAACAGCTGTTTGGGATTCTCTCCTACAGTCATTGCCACCCTTATCTATGAGAAAAATCCCCACTGTTTGCAGATTCTTTCTTCTAATCCTACTTGCTAAGTGATTCAGCCAAAGAGCATGGACCTTATCTTTTTCATCTTTGTATTCTGGGCATCTTGCAGAAGTGCAGCATTTTATACAAAAAGAAGCACACAATAATGCTTGGTGTGTTTAAATGAACTTTCCATTTTGAGTATGAAGGAGAGAGAGCAAACACTTTTCTTCCAAACTTCTTTTCTATCCCGAGAAATATCCTGGTGAGAAAAAAAAAGTGATTCAGGATTCTTTGAGATTTAAGAGGCCGGTTTATTCTATGTGCATGTCATGGCCACCCGGTTAATCTCTAAACAGTTAGTAGATTGTAAACACAAACTATAATATAGCAGAAAAGCACACACTAGTTCTGTATGATCAATTTAACAAAGGTTTGAAAGTTAGAAAACCCGTATATTAATATTAAACCAGACCCTGACATCAAGTTGTGCAGGAGCTTGTTCCATAATCATAACGTTGGTGTACCCTATAAAATAGAATCTTAACACATAAACTCCTCCTCAAATTTCCTGGGTCCACTGCTTCTTCAAGAATAGCTCCCCTTACTCTATTTTTTTTTTTTCCATAAAGGCCACTTCCCTTAAACTTTACAGAATCATCATGCTTCCTGATTCAACTTCCTACCATTTACTTCCAGAGATTTGGATGTACTTACTCTCAATGTTCAGGCACACTCTGAAATTTTCTTGGCTTCTCCTTTAGATTAGAAAAACAAAAATTTGTTCTTCATAAAAGTTCTCTCACTTCTGTTTCCAGAGCTATCCCCCACTCTGTTCCAAAAAAAGAGAAAATCCTTTAGTGTGAGAACTGCTGATTGTATATGAGCAATAGGAAACTTAGTCATAATGTTGCTGCCACTAACAGATGAAACTTTGCCTCTCAATTTCCTGTTTTTTTCAGGAGCAGGGCTCGAATAGACCACTCTTTACCATAGCTTACTCTGTTTGTTATATTGTACTATGTTGGAGAATGGGAAGAAAACCTTCACAAAAGGATTTTTTCCATATCTCAAATGATTCATAATTCCCCCATGACTCCTCTTTCTCTAGACCTGAAGACCGAATCACATGTTCATGTAGTAAAAGGTGGGGAGTCTGCTTGGATAGGCTCCAATGAAGAAAGCTTTTAAAGACAGATTTACTTTAGAGTGCAGCTTCCCGCCAGAGTAACTCTGTAATCCTCAGAAAGTTACTCAACTTCTCTCTAGTTTCCTCATAAAATAATAGTAATAACTTTACTATAAAAATTAGATGAAATAATGCATAAATATACTTTGTAATTCCTGGCATGCCATAAATACTCAAAAATGCCTTCCTGTGTTTCTAGTTTATGAGGTAAAATAGCTAATTCCTAAAGCAAGGAACTCAGGTGTGTGACCTTTAGATAGTATTTGAGTAACTTTCTTTATGCACAGCAATCACATCTCTTGATAGGTCTGCATGATCTCACTCATTTTGAAATGTGCTCACACGTTAGTCATTGAGATCATTTACTTACTAACATTAGTAAGTAAAGACAGTCCATACATTTAGGGCACATAAAAAAAGCATGTAGGAGAAAATTAAATGGAAATTCACTTGATTTCTAGAGACATGTTTCTACAACTGCAGAATGAGGCAGGCATCAGAAAGAAAAATAAAATTAAGAATAGATATTTTCTGTACATCCAGAAATAGTCTAATATACATATAAACATGCACCAAATTATTGGAATGAATTAAGATAATGTTACGATGTAGGGAAGAATATCAAATGTGCTTCAAGCAGAGAGGTCATGGAAGTTTCCTTTGAGAAAGGGATTATTGCTGGATCCTAAAAATGAATTAGAATTAGCTAGGAAGGAAGGTGGGTTGGCATGCTAGAGAAATAAACCAGAATTTACAAACATCTGTGTCTAGATGGAGCAAGACATGGTTTAAAAATTCAAAGATCGTCTGTACCTCTGGAGCAAAGAAAAAGAAAAATATTAAGGGTGATGAGGTTGAAAACACAAGTGAAGGCCAAGGCCTTGCAAAATTTAGGCCTTCTCACAAGCATACAAAGATTTAAAGGATCTTATCAAGAAAATAGCATGGTTAGGTTAAAAGAGGAAAATAAATTGGAAAAGGTCAAGAGAAAAATGCAAGTAGATTACATGGGGAGCTACATAAGTAAAAAATATGAAAAGCAATGATAGCATACATGACAATAGTGGCAGACAGCTAGATTAGATTTTCTGACTCTTTAAGTGTGACTTACTGAATGGGTCCTAACAAAGGGCATGTAAGCAGAAGTGATGTGAGGCACTTCCAAGAGTAGCTCATGAAAAAATTCAACATGTACAACTCCATGTTCTCCCCCATTATCAGCTTAATGCAGATGCAATAAAGTTGTAGGGAAAGGGAGAGCTATATGATAGAACTAGACTGCATCCCAGACTCACCGGATTAGAGGGAGCATCTGTCAACCAGCTATCCCAACCCTGGAATATTTTCTGAACTAAATATTGTTTTAGTTGTCTTGATCTGATATACATTAGGGAACCATTTGTTACAGCAATCTAAATGTTCTCAGTAATACAATATCTAGTAGATAGAATAGACAGGACTAGGTAATTGCTTGGTTATGCGTGCTGAGGATACATAACTGAATAGATTATGGTGAGGGCTTTGGAGTCAGATTACTTGGTTCATAGCTCATCTCAACAACTTCCTAATTATTTGAGCATTAGCAAGTTATAAAAAACTCTCTGAATCACTTTCACTAGTCTATAAATTGGGACTACAGTTAATACCCAGATTATAGAGTAGCTAAAAAGAATATATAAGAGTATATACATAATTATGAGGAACATTCTCAAGTATAGAGAAGATATACTTTATAAAATCCTATTATCATTTATATCAATATATTAAGGTTTAAGTAATATAATATATTAATGTATTAGATATTATTATAGGCATCACACCAGAGGAAAATATGATTATGGAATAAAAGTCATCAGGATACTTTTCAGAGTCTTGATTATAATCTGCTTTTAGATAACCAAACAGAGATGTCAAATAGGCCATTGGATATAGGGGTGTAACGCTCAAGAGAGGTGTGGGATAAAGGTATAAACTTGAAAATAATTTGCAAACATTTGATCATTAAAGTCAGGTGTATGAATGAGTGTGTCTAAGTATATAGAAGAAGAGAAGTAGAGAATAGAGTCCGGGGCTGATCTTGAGGACTTAAAACAGTTATTGGGAGGACTGAAGAGGACTAGCTTGCAAGGAGACTGAGGAAACAGTCCAGAAAGACAGGCAAAGCTATTGTCACAGGAGCCAAGGGAAGAGCTATGTTTCAAGAAAAACATGTTCATGACATTAAATTCTGCTCAGAGGTTAAATAAGGTGAATTTCTTGATATCAGATCACTGTCTTGATTTGAACCTTGGTTGTTAGGGCTAAATATTTCCTTTCTGGATTTTCTCTTTAAACCAAGATTTATTCAATTGTATTCTATTTTATTTTTGCTATATATATACTGTTGTGATTATTAGTTTTTAATATTTTTTCCTTGCTGGCATTTAATATTCTTATATTTTGTCATAAAACATAATGTGATGTTGTTTTTTTAGGACTTTATTTAAAGTTCCCTTGGTGTATCATCGCAACCTAATAGTTGCTTAATGCTGCGAAGTTACAAACATGCTGAATAAGAATAAGTATACTCTGTCGTTGGTATAAATACATACCTATTAATTCTAGGTAATTATTAAATTATTAGAATCTTCAATAAATTCATTAATATTTTTGTCTCCCAAGCCTATCATTATTTGAGAAGCATGTGTTAAAACCTCCAACTGCGTTTGATGATGTATATTGCTCTTCTCTATGTAGGTTCATAGTCGTATTTTATGGAGCAGATCTCTCCTTTACCATATATTAATAAAAGTTCTCTTTTTCTCTGATGATGTTTTTTCCTTTTTGAATTCTATTCTCTGATATTAATTTGTTACCCAGGTAACATCCCATGGGGGTAGGAAGGTGAGGCTGGGATATAGCTCAGTTCTCAGAGCTTCTCTCACGTGGTCCCATCTGGAAATGCTCCATACTCATTTACCCTTAGTGGGGAATTCTGCCCACCTCGCAGCTCCCTGTTCTTTCAGCTCAGCTGTTCCCTTTAGCTGTATCACCCTGCGTTAATGGGCTCAGGAAGGGTGGTCAAGGGCAGGCGCAGTGCTGTCCTTTTTATTACAGGATCTGCAGGAAAGTTCAGTGTTAGCATTTCCCACTGAATCCAGCTGTCAAAAGGCTGGATATCCTATTGTTCTGCCTTTCAGTGAGGGCAGAGTGGGAAATGAGGGACTTGATACAATGTCAAGGTCAAAAACTTGTGTTAACGAAAAGGTTCTTCTTCACCCATTACCCCACTGGCCCCTTTGCTGCTCTGGGTTGCCAATTTCCACCTTTTTGAGACCCAAACAATTTCTTTACTCTGAGGATTTTTTCAAAAATTTCATGAGTATCTCAACTGTGTCAGCCTCCCTCCTACGGCATCTCTAGGGTTACAACTGAGAGACGAATTCAGCAGCCCACATTAGTTTGTCATTTTATTAGGAACCAGAAGTTAATTTTGATATACTGTGGAAATCTAATTCTTCAAACTGACAAAATTGATATTTAAATCAGGCTATTGTAATAATCCTCAAGCAGATTGCATTGCAGGTGTCTAAAAATCTTATAAATAACCTTTTCTAACAAGCAGTCTGCTGTATATCATCCAAAATGAGAAAGTAAAGGTATGTGCTTTAAAAAGTGCACATTTTAAACTTTTGCTCTGGTGAAATATGCACAAATACCAGGTTTAGATTCAGACATTGGTGGGGTTGAGTTACTATAAGGCCTCAGGAAACCGGATCTTTACTGATACTGTTTCTGATTAATTGTCATATAATCAAAATAAATAATCAAGCAAACAAAAAAGCCCCAAAGAACAGAAGACAGTGAAGCACCAAAAGTAACAAATGTGGCTGCAAAGATTATTCTCTGAACCCAGTTTTTAAAGAGATGTACATAAGATAGCAGTTGTTACGTATAACCAAGGACAAATTAAACAACAGCGTGGACTTTAAGAACAGGTTCAGGAAAATCTGAACATAGAATGAAGAATAGTGTAGTAAATGCTAAAATACCTTAAAAGCCCCTTTTATAAAACATATTTATGAAAATAAGAAAAACAATAATTAGAAAATTTAGGACTGTTGCCGAGGCAGATAGTGTCTCATATAAAATGATATAGATAGAGCAAAAGTAGCCATTTTCAAATTTGGTTTTATATTTTCTATTAAAGTCATTGTTTTCAAACTGAAAAGACTAAAATAAATATGGACAAAGGAATTGAGTGTGTGTGGAGATAGCTATATTAAGTGAAGTCATTTCTCTGGACCTAGATGAATCTCAATTCAAAGCCATGAAAAAGCAACACCAACAAAAAACAACTACACCTCTTCTGTTTCGATTGAATGAACTTTATCAATAGCCCTTGCAAATTAGAAAGAGCTTTCATGATAGGGAAGACTGATCAAATGGAGAAACCATGTTTGTTTATAACTGGGGAGACCAGGAACATAAGCATCGAGGCATGGTGGGGAAATAGTCCTGCCAAACACCGTAACAGTAGAGGGTTTCATTTTTAAGTCAATTGCTAACTCAGTAAACATACGTTGAAAATGTCAATCACAATTTCACTTTATTTTCAGGGCTGCAAATAAATGGATCACTATAAATAAAGTCAATGAAATTGCTCCTGTGTGCCAGACTGAGGAATAAAACTATGTCCCTGCAGTAAAATATTTCACAATTAGAGGAGGCAGATAAAAAATTAGTATTTATAATACAGAGAGATAAATAATATATGAGTGACATCTGTATAGGATATATTGAACACATGGTTTAAACATTGTGTGCATAGTGAGGAGACATAAAATTATTTTCAGTTAAAAGATGTTTAGAAAGATAACTATTTGGAAAGTTTGCCTAAATATCACTTTCAGATCACCTTATAAGAGAATTTTTTATTTGAGCTAATTTCCACAGAGGGTTTACAGGAATTTAATAGATCTTTGAGTTCAATTGTTCTTTTCAAATATATAGTCAATTCTTAATTATTCTTTGATCAATTTACTAGATTGAAGATTAACTGTGATTAAGGAGTACATTCACTCTGTACACAGCTGGATTCTCTATTCTTTTCATTCTATAGATTTTCCTTTGTGTGCTGATAACTCCCAAATAAATATCTCTAAGCCTAGACTCTCCTAAATTCTGGATTCATATATGCAACTTTAGTCCACCATTTCTACTTTGATGACACATAGGTTCCCCAAACTTAATATTTTTCAAATTGAAGTTATCCTCCCTGAAATCTAGTGCTTTTTTTTAAGTGTTTTTTAATCAGAAAATGAATTATACTGCTATCCACCCTGACTGAAAACAAAAATTAGTTTGAGATCTCTCTTTTGTTAACTATACATGATCAACCATAAACTCTCTGCAAATTTTACAAACTACATATATAGTATTGTTGTAGGTACAGGAGATATTTATTAATTCATTTATTTGTAAATATTACAATATATCCTTACCAGGCATTATTGTTGCATAATGTAAACATTTTCTGTAAATATTTCAGCTCAAAAGGAGGAAACTATTTTACTGTTTTCCATATAAATAAATACATCATAATAACACATATGACCTGCACTCGAGTAAAAGTTTAAAAGCATCTACTACCTCTGTGCACAAAACAGGAGCTAATACTCACATGAAAAATAAATTCATAGCATGTTGTGTCATGATACTATTAAAATAATTTTAGTGACTCATTGTACTCAATTGTTTAAAAACCTTGTAAAATAAAAAAAATGATAAACTTATACTTAAATGATCATTACTTTTAGATTCATATAATGGGGGACTCCTTATAAGTATCTTTTACAAAGAAATTTCTTTGCTTTAAAATTAAAAAAAATTATTCTGAACTGCTGAAATAACTTTTTAACAAACACATCAATATAATTATGGCATTTTAAATTCTATTGAGGAAATACTATCTTATGCTATAATATGAACCTTGAGTACCTAACACAGAATGAAATAAGCCAGTCACAAAAAGACAAATACTGCATGAGTCTATTTATATGAGATATTTAAAGTAGTCAAAGTCTTAGAAATAAAAGGTGGAATGGTAGATGCTAGAGGCTGGGGAGAGGAGGAAAAGAAAATTATTCAATGAATGCGAAGTTTCGGTTTTACAAGATGAAAAGTTCTATAGACTTGTTGCACAACAATGTTCGTGCAGTTAACGCTACTGTACACTTAAAAATGCTTACGATGCTAAATTTTATGTGATATATTTTTTTACCACAATAAAAAAGAAACAGGAAAATATAAACAGTTTCTGAAGCAGTTTTGATATAACATTAGAGTGCTCATTAGAGTTATTGAAGGCAAACAGCAAAGTTAGGAAATACATGCATACGGTTCGTATTTAAATGTGTCCAAGGATTCTAAATGGTACAAAAACAATTTTTGCCATCAGAAGACAGAGGTTAGTTTAGAATCCATAGTTATACTTATTACTTATTTTGCCACACATCCAAAGAAACTAGGAAGCCTCTGTTTGCTGTTTTTTGTTTCCTCAACCTGTTGAATCTAAAAACTACTTTAGATGCAGTGTTAAGATTTTTTTTTTTTTGCTTAACAACTTCAAAGGTTTTATTAAATATTTTTAACTATAGCTTTTAAAACCTGAATTTATTTAGCTATTATACAGTTACCCCATGGTTTAATATTTTATAACCATCTCCTTTGTTTGTAATTTGTAATCAATCGTTAATGTGTTTTTTTCCCCATGTTTTAATTTTCTGTTGTGCGGATTTTGGAGAAAAGTATCATTCATTTTTAAAATAAGCAGAACATTGCCAAAATAATGGGCTGTCTTTCAGTTTATGGAAAACCACTTAGTTGCTTTGAAATCATGTTTTTACTATAAAGTTATGTTTAGTACCAATATTGATTTTAGAATATTACCTTAGTTTATCATTTCAAATAGTATTACATAGTTTTTTTTTGTTCTTCGGTTCTATGTTATATACATAGAAATTTATTTCAGAGGATAACCTAGTCGGTAATCAAGTATAAAAACCCTTTTATAAGATTACCATCTCGTATTATTTAATAACATATGTATGAGTCCCGAGGTAATATCATTCATAATGTAATCATGCCTAAAATTATGTTTTCAATAATATGTACCAAATTTGTTAATGTTTCTGCACTCCTAACATGATTGTTCTAGTGTTTCAAATTAGTTTCAAGTGATATACATTCTGTATCAAAAGTGACCTCTGTACAATCAAAATGCCCAAGTTCAGTCTTCCTCTACCTGTAAAGACTTCTCCCCTTACCTGGGACTCAGATTGAAAGATTCATGCGATGTACTAATTATTTAATTGGTAAAGGGAAATATAAAGAGAACTGCCAACATACAGTGGTTCATATTATCCACTATTTTCTAAAAAAGAACACATTTTCTAGTTTTATTAAAACTACTTTACAAACATTATGTAATGATGATGAAGTGACAATTTTATTCCAGTAGGAAATACAGATTAGGATCTAACTGAGGTGACCAAAAATGAGAGACAGACAGAGACAGAAAGAAAGAGAGAGAGAGAGATCCAGCATTATATTGAAAAACATGTAAAAAAGAAATAGAATAGTTTTGAAGGTAAATGTGTGAAAATATTTGGTTGTTGGCAAACTTGTGGTGAACACACTAGTCTCCTATTTGGAGTAACTTTAAAGAAATTTAATGTGCCATTTTTTATGCATTTAATTTATTCATAAGAAATAATATTACCTTAAATCTATGATTTCCCTTAATATAACCACTGAATGAAAACCATAAAGAACTATGTATATTATGGAAATTGAGAAACATATTGTATGACCAGGAATGTAGGACTTAATCAGAGATATTCCAGAAAATTGAACATCTAAATTAAGTTGTTAACTTGATCCTTTTCTTCCCGTAACTTTCCTAATAGTTCTATGGAAATTTACCTACTCCCTTCCCGCTGAGGTTGATCTCACTATACCAGTAATTATGCAGAGAAAACAAAACAAAACAAAACTGTTACCTACAAAGCAAGAGTTCAGTATCTCATTAAATCAGAAAAGAAAAGAAAAAAAAGAATCTTTTAACCCTTTCCTCAAGACATAAGGTGCCTATTCACCTTACATCTATGCCATTAAGTGCCCCCCCATAATTCTTCCCAGAGCAAAGACAGTCTACTCTAAGACACTTGGTATTGATATCTCTACCAATAAGCATACAAATGACCATGGTCAGCAATTTATACATAACTATGTGATTTATGGGAAAAAAAGAAGTACTTAAACTGATTGAAAATGGTAATTTTCTAGCATTTCTAGTTTACTAGTATGTCATTTCTACATAGATTGAAACAATGAGGTATGTGGTAAACGCCAGGCTCAAAACAACATGTAGTACTGCTTAACCACAACTCAGTATCTTTTATACCTGATACTCTACAAGAATGTATATAGGTAAAATGATTACTATAACAAATGTGTTTTCTTGACCAATATTTTTGAATAAATCTCATATACAAGGTGCTGTGCCAGGCACTGGGAATATGAGAGTTACTAAAAGGTCAGTGTCACCGTTCTTATGGATGCTAGTAAGGCAACATCAAAGAACAAATTATACATTAAATAACAACTGGGATAAATATCTGCTATAAATAAGCAATGCAATAAGATCCCATGACAAGATTTGTCCTGATATATATACATTAGGGTAGGGGTGGGAAATATTTTCATATTAGAAGGCCACATTAATTTAGCTGTAAACAAATAAAAGACATACTCAAGAAACTTCATTTTGATATACTTCAAAATGTACATTATTTTGTAAAAATCTAACTACATTGTACCTAAAAATTTCAAAAAATGAAAACTATTTGTTAATTTTAAATTTAACTAACCTTCTAATGACTGCATTGTGTCTTCTTTTTGTTGAAAAGCATTTGAATATTTGGTTGCAGCATGGAGGCCCACAGTTTCAGTTGATCCTCTAGATTGGTATCAGTCATTTGTGACCTTATGGGAGTCTTCACTTGAGTAAGGAAGGAGAATGTATATTTGCAGCAATAAATTGTTGAAAAACAAGAAAGCATTTTTTGGGCATGCTGCCCAAGGCATGGGAATTCTACCGCATTTTTCTATGTTTCAATCGGATCTTTCTTAGCATCAAACAATGATTTTAAAATGTCATTTACTGAGAGCTCCATCAATTCCATCTGTAGCTCTTTAGGTGCCTAGGTGATATCAACTAGATGAGGCTGATATGGTAATTTGAGTGTGATGTCATGATTCTGAAAGCCAGTGAACCTTTCATTGTATTCTCCAATTAATAGGTCTATAACGGCTGCATATTCTTCAAATGATTCGCATATGTCATTCCGCTCACCAATAACCTTTTCTAATTGGGGAAAATGTTCATCTGAAATTTCCTTTTGAAGAAGTGTTTTTTCAAAATGCTTGGATTTTTTGCCATATATCATATATAGACTTAGGTTTACCTTGCAAATAAGTATTCAAGTAGTTTTTACTTGACATGCTATCACACAGAAATGTTGCATTCCTCTAGAAATCTTCTTTCAATAATTTACATTGCTGATTCTGTTCTTCATAAAATTTAACTATCTGTTCTTGCAGAGATAAAATTTTGGCTAACACCTGTCCCTGCTCTAGCCAGTGAACTTTAGAATGATATGACAAATCCACATTGAATACCTCATCATTAAACATTAGCATGTAATTAAACTGATGATACGGTGTTGCATTTGCACAATACTTATAACCTGTTGCAAAGTGCCACTTAAAATAGTAACTTTAGCATAGAGATTTTGCTGATGCAAGATAAAATGAAAAGAAATGAGAGCATCTGGATCTGTTAATATTTTTTTTACCTGTGCAATAAACCCTTCATGTTTTCCTGTCATGGACGGTGCACCATCTGTACATACATACACTCACCAAATTTACCAAATTCAGTCCAACTTCATGACTTTTATCTTGAAAGTTGTTGAAGATATCTATTCCCCATGTTCTGTTCATAAGAATGCCCAAAGTAACTCTTTGTAGCAAAGAATATCTTCTGTTATGACTGGAAAGTATAAAACCTGTGCTGAGTCAGTAGTATCAGTTGATTCATCCAAAGTGATTGAATAATATATATTTTCCTTTTGAAAGTATTGCATGAAGTTCAGTTGAAGGTTGAAAGTGTTGCGTGAAGTTCTATTCATGCTGCTGATTAGTTATGGTTCTTGAAAGAAGCAGTTGTTTGTACTTTGAAATATTACTGGGGTCTAAGCGTCCTACAACTTCGAAAATGCATTTTTTCATAATATCTACATCATTGAATGGCTTCCCTTTTTTCCCAAATATATAAGCTATCAATACTTTATAAGTTACTTCAGTGGCATTATTTCCAGGTCTTATTGCTGCTTGAAAGAATTGTGTTTGCTTTTGCTTTTCATCTTTTAATTTCTACAATAAAACCTTTCATGCCTCTCCCTCTAATTTAAAATATTTGTGTTCCTTATGGGTATTATAATGCTGATGAGCATTAAATTTCTTTAATGTTGATATTGCAGTATCACAAAGCAAGCAAATCACATTATCTTTAGCAGAAACAAGATAATATTACAATTCTCACTCCTCATTAAAAAAAAATCTGTTTTCTTCCTTCAGTGTTCTCTTGGTCTTCTTTAACATGATGGGCTTTTAAGCAAAAAGAATTAAAAAATCCTGTTGAGCTGTGCAACTCTTCACAAACTCCACTTCAAACAGAAACATAGTGCACCGTTGTCAGAGGCTTCTAACAGACTGGCGTACTCGACCCCATGAACTCACTCCAAGCAGCATCATGCATGTCATGGCTCCAGTCAGGCGGGGGAAGTTAGAACTAACTCATGAGCGTAGTAGCCATCAATTTAGGTGTTACG
Source organism: Propithecus perrieri (assembly GCA_963574695.1). NCBI lineage: Eukaryota > Metazoa > Chordata > Mammalia > Primates > Indriidae > Propithecus > Propithecus perrieri. The sequence goes on from CAUYRB010092276.1 coordinate 23,384, forward strand.
GCTTATTAATGTTCTAATTGTGCCAGTAAATCTGGGAGAATTATTTCTTTGAAACTTATTTCATTCTTTGGTATTTTAAATACATTCATTTTAAAAATAAAATGAAAATATAAAAGATAAACCAAAACATATTAATAAAAATAAAAGGATTTGTTCTGTAAAATTTGTATTCAGAAAGCCACACTTAAGGACCTAGAGGGCCACGGTTTCCCCACCCCTGTGTTAGGGCTTAGATAAAGTTGTTTTGAGAAATTTGTTTTGCGTCTAAAATCTGAAGGATTAGTATCAATAAATATTTAATGAATTGATAGATTAGTGAAATTCACTCAAGTAAGATCGAGGCATCTAATCCTCGTTCTAATGATATTTTTCTGGTTAAGGATAGCACTGTCCAATTGACTTCCTAATTCTTTGTTTATCATCTATGAAAAAATAAATAATACCTATGACTTTTTATTGCCCAGCAATACTATAAGAATTTCTCAATAAAGATATGAGAAAGGATTTTGAAAATCGTAGAGTTGTACAAATTTAATGTGGTGGTATTTTATGTGTCACTACTAAATGCCAAATTATAAACATATATGACCTCTACATATAATTAGTATAGATGGCATAAAGAAGAATTTAGCAGGTGGCATGACCTTAATATAGCTTTCTAGTCCTATGAGTCTGAATATATTACTTTATGTAACCATTTTTTAACCAGACTGCAGTGGATTGAGTCTGATTTGTTCAACCATCCTGACAATCAATAATGTTGAAACTCAAAACTATGGCTTACTCATTATCAACTGAAGCGAGACATACCTTCGAATTAAATATGATGGCATTTGTTCAGATATATGAAAATAAAAGATTATGATTATCGATTCCCTTGTTCTTTAATTCAGCTTCAAGATCTGAAGATTTGCAAAATGCTTATTTCTTTCTTTTTAACCAGTGATTTTACTTATTTTTATTTTGTGTAAAATATGTGAAAAATTGCATGGAGTGAGAAAACAGTATGAAAATTAAAGCTCTAAATGACATTTCTTCCCTATGATCTCAAGGAAACTAACTCCATGGCTATATGAAAAAGATAGCAGGTGTTTCTTTTTATAACAACTTATATTCAAAATGTAAATTTTATATTTTTTGAAAGTAGTTATTTTTTTGCCCAGTGTTGATTTGGAGTTCCTGTAGTTTTGCTTGAAGACAATTAGCTTTTTCAGCTTGACTGAACTACAAATAAGGGGTAGCATGATATCTGTCCACAGGTATTTGAAAGGAGTAAACAAAAAGAAATGAGGAAATACAGGAGGGATAAAAAATATTACACGGATATTAGGAATAAAACTGATAATAAAGTTTCAGATAAAAAAGAATATTAAGAATTTCATTTTGCACTAAATAATATATATTTTGTTTTTTGACTTATAATAGTATTAATTTAAATCATTCATAAATATGTGTTAAGGTCATTTCTCCTAGTCTCTACAAATATACACCATAACAAGTTAAATTATGTTTTTAAAATAATATCAAAGAGGAATGTCTTGCTCTTATATTGTAATATTCTGAAGTACTTGTGTGGCCTATTATTTAATTATTCAAAGTAAGACAAAAATACAATTTTAAATCACAGAGAAATTAATTGCACAGTGTTACAGACAGTTGGTGTATGTTCTCAAAATTTTATATTCATTGAAAATATGATTTTTCTCCTCACTTCTCTTTCCACAACTCATCCTTAACCTTTAAGCAGGGTTTTCTCATTCTTTGGAAGAATAGAGAGAGATGGATTTACCTTGTGATTTGCTGCACATCAAATCCCAGTCTGGCCATAAAGCCAGGGATATATAATATACTTTATCCTTTTCCTCTTTCCAAGGAGTATAAAACTGAGCAAAAAATTGGACAAATAGAGGTTAATTAAATTGCAATGGCCAAAGAAGAGTGTGCCTGAGACCAGTATTTCTCCCCTGAAATTCCTGGACCCCTCCTGTTTATATAAGACTAGATAAAGACTGTTCCAAAAGAAGTGTTGTAGCCATTAGCCAATTATCTATTAGCTTGTTGCTGTTGACTGATGGTGTTTCTATATGAACAGACTGAGACTACCTATTCTATATCTTCTCATTTTGTTTTTACAAATCTAATTGTAACTGCCCCAACTCAGAGCACCTCCCAAACTTGGTTTGGAAGTGTATTTTCTGAGTTGCGATCCTCAGATTTGGCCCAAAGAAACTCTGTAGTTAAATTAACTTTGCCTCCCTTTAAATAGACAAAATTATACACTAGTCTTTATACATTTTTTCTATCATAAACAGTAAGTTTTCTATTTGGAGGTGATGCAAATAACTCAAACAATTTAATGGGATAAAGATTTAGTAATGAAACACAAGAAAATCTTAAAGGAAATAATCTGAAATCTTTTAATAAAAGATGGAAGCGAATCAAGAGTTATAGAAGGAAACTTCTACCAGAAGTTGGGAAGGAAAATCTGAAAATAACCAGAGTAATTTCCTAATAATCTAATGTGTTAATGGCAGGACTCAGGCAGGGAGTCTAGAAAAGAAATAAGTTCAAAACTTTCTACACATAGACACCATCTTGTTTACCTTAAAATAAACAACTATACAAAAATTAACAGTTTAGGGATTTTTTTTCCCTAGGCAAAAACTTTGCTATGGCAACACAATGTACACATAACTAGCTAGCAAATCAGGGGTGGACAAGACAACAGAAAACCAAAACTTCCAATTTAAGCTCTTCTAACTACAATTTCTAGGACAGCTTTGAATCCTTAACAGTATTGTTAATATCAGATGATAGAAAGAGTGAGTTAAAAACACTTTTTATGTGTACCTTTCCACACACGTTGAAATTAGTGGAAGAAATTGTATCTACAGCTAGGATTAAAAGACGAAAACCAAAATGTTTTCATAAACCTTTGACCATAAGTTTCTGTTTTGTGTCCCAATTACTTGGGGTTTTATTTATTCTAATTTACTGACACTTTTTTGTTGTTGTTTTTGTGTAGGCATGTCTACATTTTTACCCTCTTAAGAACCTTAAAGTTAAACACAGGTGTTTTTGTTGATAACTCAGAAGATTTAGCTATTATCGCTAGATCAACAATATTAAATTTACCTTACTTATCAAAAACCATACAAACACAGATCATTTTGTCTTTGGCTGGGTTTATAGTTTTATAAACTCTGTGTCAAACCGTGACACTTTAAAAACATACAAGTGTCCAGGAAACCCAGGCAAAAAATGTATGCTGACGATTTGAAAACATTTTTTAATTTTTTTTATTTCAGCATATTACAGGGGTACAAATGTTTAGGTTACATATATTGCCTTGCCCCACCTGAGTCAGAGCTTCAAGTGTGTCTGTCCTACAGACGGTGGACACCACACCCATTAGGTATGAATATATCCATCCCCTCCTCTCTGCTCCCATCTGCCCAACACCTGATGAATATTATTACCATATGTGCACTTAAGTGTTGGTCAGTCAATACTAATTTGATGGTGAGTACATGTGGTACTTGTTTTTCCATTCTTATGATACTTCACTTAGTAGAATGGGTTCCAGCTGTATCCAGGATAATTCAAGAAATGTTATCTCACCATTGTTTTTGTGGCTGAGTAGAACTCCATGGCATACATATATGACATTTTACTAATCCACTCATGTATTTATGGTACTTGCGTTGTTTCCACATCTTTCCAATTGTGAATTGTGCTGCTATAAACATTCTAGTGCAGATTTTTTTTTTATAGAATGTCTTTTGTTCTTTTGGTTAGATGCCCAGAAATGGAATTGCTGGATCAAATGGTAGTTCTACTTATAGCTCTCTGAGATATCTCCATATTACTTTCCACAAAGGTTGTACTAGTTTGCAGTCACATCAGCAGTATATGAGTGTTTTTATCTCTCCGTATCCACACCAACATTTGTTGTTTCAGGACTTTTTCATAAAGGCCATTCTCACTGGAGATAAATGATACCTCCTTGTGGTTTTGATTTGCATTTGCCTGATGATTAGAGATGTTGAGCATTTTTTCATATGTTTGCTGGCCATTAGTCTGAAAACATTTTTATGCTTACTTTATCTACAGTATTTTTTTAGTAACCCAGCTTTTTAACCAAAGATTCATAAATTCACATGAACTAGAAAAGCATTTGGATCTATTTAATTTATGAGCACTCCATCATATATAAACCAGTCCAGAACCATGTAGTCATAAACATATAATGCATCAACAAACAAAAAAAAATCTAAATAAATACACTCACACACACACACACACAAAGTTGCAATAGATTTTACCTCAGAACTTTAGCCATGAGATAGTAATACAAACTCACCAGTTTATAAAACATAACTGGGTCCAAATTTCTTCTGACAAAACTGGAACTTGTTCACATGGCTAAACTTTATTTTCTCTGATAGGTAACCTAATTACACCTATGGATCAAAGTTTTGGGCAAAGAAATTTTCATGGTAGTTGGGCTTTTTTTTTTTTTTGAGACAGAGTCTCCTTCTGTCACCCTGATATCAACGATGCACCCCCCAAAAAGGAAACTATCCCTGATGAACATACATGACAGAAACCTCAACAAAATACTAGCAAACTGAATAATATCACATTAAAAAGATAACATGCCATGATAAAGTGGGATGTATCCCTGGGATGCAAGGATAGTTCAACTTATGCAAACCAATAAATGTAATACATCACATAAACAGAATGAAGGATAACCACTATATGATTACCTCAATAGACACAGAAAAAACATTTGATAAAATTTGACATGACTTTATGACATGAACTCTCAATAGGTTAGGCATAGAAGAAACATATTTCAACATAATATTGGCCATATGTGACAAATCCACAGCTGACATCATACTGAATGGGAAAAGCTGGAAGCCTTTCCTCTAAGGACTGGAACAAGACAAGGATGCCCACTTTTACCACTCCTATCATCATGGTACTGGATGTCCTAGCCAGAGCAATCAGGCAAGAGAAAGAAATAAAAGGCATACACATCGGAAAAAACAAAGTCAAATTGTCCCTCTTTGCAGAGGACAGGATCTTATATCTATTATAGAAAAACCTGAAGATTTTACAAAAAAATTCTTAGTTCTGATAAATAAATTCAGTAAAGTTTCAGGATATAAAATCAACATACAAAAAAAAAGTAGTATTTCTATATATCAATAATTAATTGGTTGAGAAACACATCAAGAAGACCATCCAATTTAAAACAGCAACAGAAAAGTAAAATACCTAGGAATAAATTTAACAAAAGAATGAAAGATCTCTACAAGGAAAACTATAAAACATTGATAAAGGAAGTTACAGAGGACATAAACAAATGAAAAGATATTTTATGCTCATGGATCATAAAAATTAACATCATTAAAATGAACATACTACCCAAACAATCTACAGATTTAATATAGTCTTTATCAAAATACCTATGCCATTGTTATGCAAATAGAAAAAATCAATCCTGAAATTAATAGGGAACCAAGAGAAAGCCTGAATAAACAAAGCAATCCTGAGGAAAAAGAACAAAGCTGTAGGCAACACAATACCCAACTTCAAAATATATTACAAGGTTACAGTAACATAAGCGGCATGGTATTGGTATTAACACAAACACATAGACCAATGGAAATGAATAGAGAATTCAGATATAAAGCTAAGTATTTGTATATTTATAGTCAATTTTATAGATTTAAAATCAGTTTGATTTTTGACAAAAACACCAAGAATATACATTGGAGAAAGGACACCCTCTTCAATAAATAGTGCTTGGAAAATTGGATATCCACATGTAGAAGAAATGAAACTGAACTCTATCCCTCACCATATAAAAAAATCTACTAAAATGGACTAAAAACTTAAATATAAGACCCACAACTATAAAATTACTAAAAGAAAACATAGGGTAAACATTTCAGAAGATTAGTCTAGGCAAAGATTTTATGGCTAAGACCTCAAAGTCATAAGCACAAAAACAGAAATAGATAAATGGGACTATACTATTGTAAAAAGATTCTTCACAGCAAAGGAAACAATCAGCAGAGTATAATGACAACCTGTTGCATGGAGGAAAATATTTTCAATTTATTCATTCGACAAGGGACTATTATCCACTATATGCAAGGAACACAACTCAACACAAAAAAAACAAATAATCCCATCAAAAAATGGGCAAAGAACATGAATAGACATTTCTTAAAAGAAGACATCCAAATGGCCAACATGTATATGAAAAAAATGCTAAGCATCATGAATTATCAGCAAATGAAAATCAAATCCACAATGAGATATCATTTTACCCTAGTTAAAATGGCTATAATTAAAAAGATAAAAATTAATGATATGACAAGGATGTAGAAAAAAAGGGAATTCTTTTTATATACTTTCCTTGGGAATGTAAATTAATATAGCCACTTTGAAAAACAGTATGGAGATTTTTCATAAAACTTAAAAGAGAACTACCATGTGATTCAGCAATCCTACTACTAGGTATTTATACAAAAGAAAAGAAATCAGTATATCAAAGTGTTGCATGCACCCTCATGTTCATTGCAGTGATATTCACAATAGTAGCAAAGATACACCAACAGACAAATGGATAAATAAAATGTAGCATATACACATAATGTAATACCATTTGGCCATAGAAAAGAATGAAATATTGCCATTTGCAGCAACATGGATGGAAACAGAGGATATTATGTTAAGTGAAATAAACCAGGCGCAGAAAGACAAATATCGCATTTTTCACTTACATGTGGGAGCTAGAAATGTTGATCTCATGGAAGTAGAAAGCAGAATGATAGATACCAGAGACTGAGAAGGGTGTGCAGGTGGTGGCAGGGGATGAGGAGGGGTTGATTAGTGGGTATGAACATATAGGTTCAGGAACAGATAGGAATAAGTTCTATTGTTCGATAGAGCAGGGTGACTATAGCTAGCAACAATGTATTATATATTTCAAAATAGCTAGAAGATAGGACTTGAAATAGTCCCAAGACACAGAAATGATAAATACTTGAGGTGATGGGTACCCTCAATAACCTGACTTGATCATTACACCTTCTATTCATGTAAAAAATATCACATGTATTCCATACATATGTAAAAATACTATGTATCAATTAAAAAAGTGAAAAGAAGAAAAGAAGAGAGAAAGAAATGGAAGGAAGGAAGGAAAGGAAGGAAAGAAGGGGAGGAGGGAGTGAAAAAAGAAAAGAAAGAAAGAAATCAATGAATTTATAGTCAAAATATTCCTTACTTAACTAGATGTCTGTATGTATTTTTCTTATGATTGGCTATTAGCAAAAAAAATTGTGAATCACCCATTTTTATAAGTTCAGCTCAGATGAATAAAGAAGTCACTTTTCTAATGAGTCATTTTGTTGATTTTTCTCAACAAGCAATACTCACCTACTCTTCTGGATTTATCCATGGAAGCATCAGAGGCATCAAAGTAATCAGGAACAGCAATTGCTGTGTGAATCACAATAATCAAGCCAGAAAAAATGAGAAGAGAAATGTGCTTTGTATTTAAATATAGGCTACATCTAATTATCTTGGGTTTCTAGAACCAAGTGCAAGCTCTTTAGCTGACACTGTATAGCCCACCATGTCTCTGGACAATTTCGGAATTATTAATTCCAAGAGTTTATTTGAGCCTTTGACATAAGTGAAAAGGGTGATGGTGGATAGAAAAATCCCTATTTTTTAGTTTCCCTGATGGACTATTTCAAAAGTTGAAACTGACACATCTGTCAATTTTTATGAAAGGCAATTTTTCTACAGCTGTCAGTGAACTTCAGCAGGAGCCAATAAGAGAACATGCAGAGAAACTGACAAAAAAATGGTACAAATGGTAGATTGTTAGTCAGCATAACAATCATGGACTATAGTGTTTGTGTTTGTTGATTTGAATGAAAATTGATACAGATTACACTAGAGTCAAAGCCTACCAGTAATGTAATAAATCTCTGCCTGTGTGACGATAAATGTTTAGATTAGTTTAAAATGAAATCTTTCATTGAATCACACCAGCAGTTTAGAGTTGTCATCTGTACAGTAAATGCTGTGGTCCTTCAGCAGATCTGCTTCGTAGGGCCAATGTACTCACATGTGGTTTCTCAACAGGAATTGCCATCCAGCACAGGACATCACAGTGCCTGGCTGATGTGGGGATACAGAGGCCTGACACTGATACCTCAGTTAGAACAACTCTGAATGATCAGCTCAGTCCCCAGAGGAGGAGCTGAGGGACCTCCATAGCAACCACATTGCAGAGAATGCTCAATCCAATCCTACCTTCCTGTGATGGTCAGGTTTGTATGTCAACTTGGATAAACTATGATCCCAGTAATTCAAATACAAATCTTAGTGTTACTGGGAAGGTATTTTGTAGATATGATTAAAGTCCATAATCAATTGAATTTAAGAAAAAGACAATTTTGGATAATTGGGTCTGATTCAATTAGTTGAGAGGTGCTCAGAGCAGAATTGAAACTTCCTGATGAAGAAAAAATTTTGCTTTTAGAAAACAGCTTTAGCCCATGGTTATAGTTACAGCCTCCCTTTCCTTACAGTCTGCCCTATGGATTTCAGATTTGACTAGCCAACCAATAAATCTCTTAATTCATACCTCCTACATGTTCTGTTTCTCTGGTTGAACCCTGTTGGATACATTCCCTCATTTCTTCACAAGCGTATCTCTCTGGAGCATTCTCGGTACATTGCTTGCACATAACTCCAGGGAACACAGTCTAAAACAGTGTGCTTTAATCATTCAATTTTCTTCATCAGATCTGTTCAATTCAATGAACCTATTGCTTGGATCAGCAAGTTCTATCAATAAGTTCTATTGAGCAAGTTGATTTTAGAACTACCCCTGAGTGAAATGGCAGTTCATTTAGGCACATGCAATTTTTTTTTTTTTTCATGCGACTTTCACCCTGTCTGGGTTTTTTAACTAGGTACTTGTTTGATTTTATCTCTTTCAAAACTAATGGTCAAATTCTTTCTTCATCCTAATTTTATCTTCTTTTATGACAGACAGTTTCCCCATAAGTTACAGTACTTTTGAGTGATTAGCTTCAATGAAATCCTTCATGCCCCTTAAAACTATTAATACTTGGTTAACCCAAGTTAACTCCCTTTTAAAATTTTTTACAATGACTCTTTCAAATTGTTCAAATTACTCTCCAACTTTCTATTCCTCTCTCTCTGAGAAGGACTTTTTCTTTACTACTTTTTAAATGGAAATAGAAATCATCAAATAGGGCTCACTCATAGTTATACCAGCACACCTATAGAAATCTTGTGACCTTTTTTCATTTCTATCATGATGAAAAAACAAAGAACATTTCTCTCCTATTAACAAGTATAGGAATTCCTGTCCTTTGTTCTCTGGCTTCTGTTTCTTTTGGCTTGCTTGGGGACCTTGACCTCATCCATTATTCTCTTTCTCTATAGAATAAATCCTTATATGTTAAAAACTATTATAATAATCTCTGCATTTCACAGTCATTTCTATGGTACCACTCTCAAACTTCATAAAAGAGTTGTCTACATTAGCTACATCCTTACTTAATACTTTTTGGATTATACCTTAGGCACTATACTGAATGGCCTAATTTTTAAAGATCATTAATTACCTTACTATTATCAAATAAAATAAACACTTTTTAGTCCTTAGTGCTTGACATATTTAAGCACACTCGTAATAAAATAATTTATTATGTAGGCTTCTTTTCATTGTATTTATGAATCACCTTTGTCTTCTGAAGTGGCTCCTATGCAGAATTCTTTTCTTACACGTTCATTCAAACCTTTTTCTCAGTATTCTATTTGGGGTTACATTCTTGTCTTAATCACACACTTTCACTGTGTGATGTTAATATTATTAGTTTTAAATACAATCTGTTTACTGTAAATAAAATCCAGCTAAAATATCTCCCTAAATTTGAGGCCAACATGGACCACTACCTACTGGATGTACTAATAAGGTAAATCACCACTTTTTCCCCAGAAAATATGTTTTCATGTTGTGCATTTTTTCTCAGTACCTGCAAAATTCTGTCTAGTCAATTGTCCTGGCTGAACACCTGGGTTTCCTCCCTAACATATTCCATTTTCTCAGTGCTCTCATATGCAATTGATCAAAATAGTCCTAATAAGGGCAATCATTTCTGTGGTCCCATGTGTTCCAAGAAGGAATTTCTTTATTTTCTGTAACTGGCCCCATCTTGATCTGTGACAACCACTGGTGTTAGAAAAATTACTTCAACTTGGCAATTAGGATATCTCCACATTTTATGGCTTTAAATTTTTTTATTTAAATGTCAGTGGTGAGTTTTCTCTCTCCAGTGGTTTTTCCTAACCCATTCCTAGGATGGCATCTGGGAGAAAAGAGAAACATGGAACTGGGGGAGGAATCTTATACTTAACTACTGCCCTCTGGATATCTGAGTATCCATAGTGTAGAATGTTTAGTCAGTCTTATCCACGTATATCCTGTTTTGGTATATACAAAGAATGTGTGGTTCATTGATCTGCTCACTTGTATCTGCTGCTGAATTCCATGACTTCTGAGAGAGTATCTTTTCATGAGTTTCCTCCACTTTGCAGCCTTCTTCTTCAGATCCAAGACCTGTCCAAGGTCTATTCCAATTCATTAGTTCTTTCAGAACCTCTGTATCTATTCAGCCACCCCCACATACATTCCAAGAGCCAAAACGTTCTCAAACCTTGCTGTATTTTATGTGACTCTGCTACGATATTTCGGTTCCTCCTTCAGCCATCATTAAATTAGTTCAATGGTTCTCAACCAAAGTTGATTTACTCACCAGGAGACATTTGAAAATGCCAAGAGGTATTTACGATTGTCATGGCTGGAGTGCGGTGCTACTGGTTGGTAGCACCACTTCTACTAGTTGGTGGAAGCCAAAGATACAGTTAAACACACTACAATGTAAAAGTCAGAACCTTAGGAAAAAGAAAATGTGGCCAAAAATGTTATTAATAGAGCCCAGGTTGAAAAATTCTGCTTTAAAGTGTTTGTATCATGTAGGACTGGCATTATACCAAATGCAATACTTCTCTGAGAGACTTCTAGACTACCCAGGCTGCCTTAGAGTAAATAGAGGAACAAGTCCCAATATTCTTCACTGATTGACCTAAATTTAATTAAAATTTTCTACCAGCTTATGTTTTTCTCTACCTCTCCACTCCAGTGGAATTCCTGCAGTTCTCTCCATTATTTTGTATTATTTTTCAACAAAGCCAAACCTTTAGGCCTATTGTTTAGCTATCAAATTTAGGATTTGAGCTTGATCCTCAAAATTGAATAACTCTTTCTTTGATTTAGGTATGCCGCCTCACTCCACGCACTTGGCTGCAACCACTAGTGTCTCATTGGTCTCATGCTCTTCAAGTCCACTTACTTTGAGCCAGCACAGCCACAGGGATTGCCCAAGGACTGCAGCCTTTGTGGCATGACTGCCTTACAAATTTCATCCAGGCCCAGGACATTTTTTTTTTTTTTCATCTGGTGGTGGGGCTAGCTGAAACTTGGGTTTAAGAGCAGATTTCCCTCTGGCTGGGCTGGTCTAAATGCTCCCTTCATGGGCTCTGGCAGAATTCTGCTCTGTGCTGTGTTTCTTGTGACAGTGAGGGCCCGGGTTCCAATGCACAGTCTGATAATCACTTCATTCTCCCTCTCAGGTGCACAGATTCTCTCTCCAATGGGAAAGGAGTGATGTAGGCAATGCAAGACTGTTTTTTCTGCAATCATCAATGCCTTCTTCCTTGATGTAATGTTAAACCCAGGTACTATAATAGCTCATCCGATTTTTGGTTCTTCCGAAGGTGCTTCCTTGCATGGATAATTGTTGAATTTGGTATTTGTGAGGAGGGACAGTTGCTGCAGATTTCTATCTGGCCATCTTGCCCCCTTGAATCCAGATTGTCTCTTTGGAAAATATTTATTGCCCATTGCTTGAGTCTCAATATTTCTTTTTTTTTTACTGAAAAACAGTTATTCCCAAGCATGCCTTTTCCACTAGTGCCAAAGCATCTTTATTATTGCAAACATTTTTACAAACTTTAGATCCTCTTTTTGTAGGTGGACCACAGAATTCACAATCATTCACATGGGTTATATTTCAGTATCTTATCAATCTAAATTATTTAATTGTTCAAATATATTTAATAAACAGTTTCAAAATTTCAGGGATAAACCTAGCTCTCTTATAGTGAAGAGAGATAAATTCATCAATAAATTGATTTCTGGAATTAGAGAATGTTAATGATTACTTAAAGTTATTCAAATGAAGAGCATCTGATTCTATTTCAGCAAAACAATTTCTATTTTATCCAAACAAAATATTTTGAGAAACTAGGTTTTTGGGGACTGGGACATCTCAAGTGACCATGGCTGAGGTCATGGCATTTGGACCTCAAGGAGGTCATGAAGCAATGCAGACTCAACTGGCAGCTGCTGTGGCCTCACTTCCTTGCCCACAGATGAGCAGCCATCAGTGACTGTCAGTTATCAGCAAATACTGAATTTTTATGGTAAATAAAATCAAATGTTTTGTGAATACCTACAGAAGCTCCTGTGAGCAGATTAAAAACTACTGATTTAATCTAAATTCTGTGTTTTATAAGATACGGAATTGAGACATATGTATGATGAAGTGACTTATTAAAGATTAAAATATAACAGCAGGACTCTTTCCACTATATTATTCAGCTCATCCTTTGACAGTCGCTGCATGATTACACTGCTAAGAGAATTATGAGTTATAAGATATTCAATATATAGAGATAAAATACAGGTTTACGTGATATTTTTCTTATGTTGTATATATTTTTATGATTTTAGGGGGCTAGTACATACCATTGACATCTGATGCTGGGAGAAATATTATTTTCTGCCATTGTGGTTATTTCGTAAAATCTCATGAAGAAATCTGTTCTTTGTGGTACATTATCCTTTAGCTACTTCAGAAAGATTTGAATCTTACTGAAAAAGTAATCAACCTGTAATATTCCTAGTTCCTGATTGGACAAGATATCAACTTCTTTAAGTAGAAACTTTATATTGTAAGAGGAGAGAGGTAAATCTTTCCTAACTAGAAATATTGAATTGAAAATAAGTGGGAGTCACTAAAAAGAAGTATTTTTCTATAAAGAGTTAAATTATTTCTAATAGCTTTTTGTTATATGTCTTTTTTCATTTATTGTTATTATGTATATTGAAAACGTTGTGCTTTTTGTGTAAATTGATGAAACAATGCATATAATAAAAAATGAAAGAAGGGCAACCATAGCAGAAGCTTCGCATTAGCTGCAAGCTATTTCCCACTTTAAGATGTAGTTATAACATTTTCAAATCAAACTCCTATGTTTACTGTGCTTTGCTTGGCTTCTCACCCTTTGCAATTTACTTTTAGATATTCAGCCTTGATATATTTATCTGTAGCCACTAACCATCTCATGATTCTTACTTCATATCATAAATTTCTCAAGTACATTTGAGAGTTCAAGAGAAAATGGCAAGTCTTAGGAAAAAGGATCTAGGCTATGACATATATTTTCAAAAAACAAAACTCAAAACCGAACATAATACAATTTACCCAAGTTTTATATCGTTTTCCTTTAACAACCTTGCCAGTAACCTTTAAAACTCAGTTACAAAATGATAGTATGTGGCCTTTTTCTATATCATCACTGAGCATGTCATGCATAATCTGTTTATGGAATGTACCATGAATGCTTCTTAATGACTCCAAAGAAGAAGTTGTTTGGTATAAAACAAACTGAAATAAAAGCCTCTGGCAAAACGTTGATGCTTTGATCACAGCTCATAAGCACTACTAGTGGTTTATGACAGTCCCACAAGAAAACTTTACATGCCATATGAAATATAAATGCGAAAATGACAGGAACTTAAGTTAAAGGACATAGCACATGAGCACCATATTTTCGAAGTTTGTTTGCCTATGTCTTTCCTGTCATGTCTAGCTAGAGTAATATTTGATAAGCAGAAAAAGAAAATATACAAATATAACATTGCTTTTGGAGGGTAACTTTAATGCAACTAATAAGCACACTAACAACGCAAGATGATTTAAATGGGCCATCCAATCAAAGTCAGAATATGAAGAATTTACTGTTAAATTGTATTGCCTTTTGTTCGTATTGTTTTCTTTCCTTTTCTTGTTCTTAAATTTGTTTATACTTCCACCCTCACTCTTCACCCTCCTCCATGAAATCCACAAGAAGTAGTATTATAATGAATTCATGTACAGTAACTCACTGATCAATATTTCTTTCAAATATTTAATATTTTGGTATCATGATCATGTAAATGATATACAAGGAATTTTATTTCACTCTAATGACTAATCAAACTATCATTGCTTTCCTTGTAATGTCAAAAATAGCCTTTAGTTTGGCTATTTGTTAAATGTACTTTTCCTCACCAAAACTTTTACACAGATTATTAAAATGCTTTCCTTCAATTTGCTTAAAACATGTTATTATGTTTAGTATTATAAAACAACTTTTGTTTTTCATGTATGTCCACTGTATAATACTGGGGATAATACAACAATGAAATGAATTTATCCATTTTTGTGCATAACAAACTGTAAATAAGACTGCCCATTTTTGTGGCGATAAACCATAGGGATGTGCATGTACAACTTATGTAGTGGATTATTTATGGCATCCATTTTAACAAAATAAACTAATTTTCTATCCAAGAATCTAAACGCTTTTATAAATGTAACATACTTTCCCCATGATGATTTCATGTAGGGGTTAATTTCAATTGTTCAACGGAATATGTAGACCAGTTTGATACTTTCTCTTTCTATCATATGATATAATAGCACCATAGAGATACAGACATATCAGTCTGAGGTGACATAGCCAAAATTATATATAAGAAATTGCCAAAACACAGATCACCCAATTGTTCTATAGTTTAGCGTCTTCATTTTTTTTACCGACAAGGGAAAACATGCAGCTAGGAAGGTTGTTTTATGTTGATGTCTTTTTAGGTCATCTTTACAAATTCCAGATTGTCTCTCTTTACTTTAAACTGTTGGACAGTCCACTGAGCCTGCCTGTGGATGCCTCACTGAAAGCCTCTCTGTTTGTTTCTGAGTGATGTGAAATCCATGAGGTGAAAAAACAGAAATTACTTCTTTTTACTGGAGGACTTCCATATCTCACAAGAGATAAATGTGTTTTCCAATAAATACATAAATAAATAAGAGATGATAGCAAAATTCATTACTTCAATTAAGTAAAAATTAATTCATCACCTGATATGTGCAACACCTTAAGGGTCATCTTTGACAGAGTTTTCCTAATCAAAGAAAAAAAATAAAAAATATAATCTTTTTTTTCTATCTACCAAACATGAGGTAATAATAGTTATAGCAGATAGTGAACTGAACTGAAAAAAGAACTATGGAATTAAGGCTTATAAAACTACTGAACAGATGCACAATCCATAATTTGAAACTGAAGTAATAAAATAGAAGTAAAATGAGCATCAGAATAGATATTTGATAATTTTTGCAATAGCATGAAGCAAAAACTGAAAATAGGGCAACCACAAATAACATGATAATTGATGCTTAAATGTATGTTCTGACTAAAATACATTGTAAATGACTGCTGATTATATTCATATCCAGTCACATCAGCAAATATACATTGAAAAAATTAGCATCAATCTGAAATCTGAACTTTTGTCTTAATATTGAACGCTTTCACTGAAAATGTCACCAATTCACCTTTAGAAAATAGCTTTGCAAGAAGTGTAAAAAAGTGAGGCCAGGCACAGTGGCTCATGCTTGTAATCCTAGCATTCATGGTGGCCGAGGGGGGAGGATCACTTGAACTCAGAAGTTTGAGACCAACCTGAGCAAAAGTGAGACCCCCTCCTTGCCACTAAAAATAGAAAAACAATTAGCCAGGCATGGTGGCGTGTGCCTGTAGGCCCAGCTATTCAGGAGGCTGAGGCAGGAGGATCGCTTGAGCCCAGGAGTTTGAGGTTGTTGTGAGCTAGGCTGACACTATGGCACTCTAGGCTGGACAACAGATAGAGACTGTATCAAAAAAAAAAAAATTGTGAAAAATTGCATTAGTGTTATTTTCTTGTCCATTGATTTGGGTCTTGTTAAAATTGTGAATTCTTAAATGAAATACAACTTCTGATGTTTCAGATGGATTTTTTTCCATTACATGTGAAAAAGGAATTTATTTTTGTTTTTGTATTGATGCTACCTTTTAGATTAACAACAGAAAAAATAACAACTTCAAACTTCATTTTTCAATTTTATTTCTGGGAGGCACTGAGGAATAGGGAAAGATACCAGCTTTGATATCAGGCAGATATATGTTTTATTCCAAGTATAGCCAATTGGCCAAGTCTGAGACCTGGCTCAAGTTACAAACCTTCTCTTTCCCTTACACAGTTACTTTGCTGTAAAGTATTTCATGACTTCTCTTGTGTTCAAGACACCAATAACAATATTTCTCCCTTAACATGCTGAATGGAACCAGCTATGGCACTGGTTCACATACAGATCATGTGTATTTTGCTTGACACTCTTCTAATTGCTTTGCACATATTAGCTAATTTAATAACCCTAATCCTTTTAATGTTAATCATACCAAATTTGTTTGTAAAACAAGGATGCCATCTGTGGCTTGATAATATTCAGCAGTTCCATATGCTTTTGCCACTGCCCATCTCCTCCTGCATACCACATTTTACTCATAATTAAACTATTCATTTAATCATAGGGAGACCTGACAAACTATAGACCTCTCTTGTATTGATAGGGCACTCACTAGTGGTTGAAGAGAAAAATAAACCAATCCTTATGATATGATGTGTCATTAAAAAAATGAACTCTTTATTTTCTCTATTTTAGCTCTCAGGCAAATGATACTTTCTCATGTGGAAATGTGTGATATATAGAGGGAAGACAGAGAGATCTGAATTATTTCTCTCATCAATGGGAATATGAGCAAAAGAGCCACAAATATTCATTCAAAAGAATTAGTACTCAATAAATTGAACTTAATAATTTGGACAAATTCACAAATATATCAGGACACTTTAATTTGCAGATATTTAAAAATATTATACAATAATTTTCCTTGTATAACATTATAAAATAGGCCTTCCAATCTCTGAAAATATCAATCATTTACATCTTTGAATACCTTTTAGGAAATGATTCTGATATCTATGTATAAGCATTAATGGGGAATATATAGAAATTTTGTTTCTCTCATAGATATTTAAAATGCCCCAGAGAGATAAAATATACATTAAAAATGATAAAGAAGGGCCAGGCGCGGTGGCTCACGCCTGTAATCCTAGCACTCTGAGAGGCTGAGGCAGGTGGATTGCTCAAGGTCAGGAGTTCGAGACCAGCCTAAGCAAGAGCGAGACCCCGTCTCTACTAATAAAATAGAAAGAAATGATCTGGACAACTAAAAACATATATATAGAAAATTAGCCGGGCATGGTGGCACGTGCCTGTAGTCCCAGCTACTTGGGAGGCTGAGGCAGAAGGATAGCTTGAGCCCAGGAGTTTGAGGTTGCTATGAGCTAGGCTGATGCCACAGCACTCTAGCCTGGGCAACAGAGCAAGACTCTGTCTCAAAAAAAAAAAAAAAATGATAAAGAAGAAAAAAAACTACCATTTTCCTTTTTCAAGATATTTTCTTAATTTTTTTATTTCAGAATTTTATAGGGGTACACATGTTTTAGTTACATAATTTGCTTTTGTACACTTTGAGTCAAAGTTATAAGTGTGCCCTTCACCCAGTTAGTGTATTCATTAGGTGTGAATTTACCCATCACCTCCTCCCTCCTCTCACCTACTTGATTTCCCTTGAGTCTTACTTCCATATGTGCACATAAGTGTTGATTGATTAGTTCCAATTTAGTACTGAGTAGATATGGTTGTTTTTCCATTCTTTTGATACTTTGCTTTAGAGAATGGTCTCCAGTTCCATCCAGATCATTACAAAAGACACCAGATCACCATGTTTTATGGCTGAGTAGTACTCCATGGTGTACATATACCACATTTTATTAATACACTTATGTATTGATGGGCACTTGGGTTGTTTCCACACTTTTGAAATTGTGAATTGTGCTGCTATAAACATTCAAGGACAAATGTCTTTTTTTTCCTCTGAGTAGACACCTAGTAGTGAGATTGCTGGATCAAATGATATGTCTACTTTCAGTTCTTTGAGGTATCTCCATACTACTTTCCAAAGAGGTTGTACTAGTTTGCAGTCCCACCAACAGTGTATAAGTGTACCTTTCTCTCAACATCCTAGCCAACATCCGTTGTTTTGGGACTTTTTGATAAAAGCCATTCTCACTGGAGTTAGGTGATATCTCATTGTGGTTTTGATTTGCATTTCCTTCATAATTAGAGACATTGGGCATTTTTTCATGTATTTGTTGGCCATTAGCCTATCTGAAAACTTTCTGTTCATGTCTTTTGCCCACTTTTAAATGGGGTTGTTTAATTTTTTCTTGCTGATTTTCTTGAGTTCTTTGTAAATTCTGACTATCAGCCCTTTATACGATGTATAGCATGCAAATATTTTCTCCCATTCTGTAGGTTGTCTATTTGTTCTATTGATTATGTCCTTGGCTAGGCATTTCATCCTAGAGATGCAAGAATGGTTCAACATACACAAATCTATAAATGTAAATCACCACATAAACAGAAGCAAAAACAAAGACCATATGATCCTCTCAATAAATGCAGATAAAGTGCTTGACAAAATTCAGCACCCTTTTATAAGAACTCTTAACAAAATACACATAGCTCAAAATTATTAAAGCCATATAGGACAAAACCATAAAGCCAATATCATACTGAACAGGGAAAAAATTGAAAGCATTTCTGCTTAGAACTGGAACCAGACAAGGTTGCCCACTATCATCACTTCCACTCAACATAGTGCTGGAAGTCCTAGCCAGAGCAATCAGACAAGAGAAGGAAATCAAGAGTATCCAGTGGGGAAAGAAGAGATCGAACTATCACTCTTTGTTGACGATATGATTTTATATCTAGAAAACCCCAAAGATTCAACCATGAGACTCCAGAAATTGATAAATAAATTCAGCAAAGTCTCAGCCTTCAAAATCAATGTACATAAATCAGTAGCTTTCATATACACTAGCAACAGTTAAGCTAAGGATCGAATCAAAGACACAATACCTTTCACAATAGCAACAAAGAAATTAAAATACCTAGGAATATATTTAACTAAGGAAGTGAAAGAACTCTACAGTGAGAACTATAAAACACTGAGGAAAGAAATTGCAGAAGATGGAAACAGATGGAAAAACATATCATGCTCATGGATTGGCAGAATCAACATTGTTAAAATGTCTATACTACCCAAGTGATCTACAGATTCAATGCAATCCCCATTAAAATATTAATGTTATTTTTCACAGACATAGAAAAAATAGTTGAGGTATTTTTTAAAGGCCAAATATAGTTAAGAATGACTATCAACTTGGTGTTAATGTATACTATTATAAAAGTCAAGACTTTACCTAAATTTTATTCTAAGTATTCAATAACTCTGAAATACTCTACATAGAGGCTAAAAATATTCTTATCACTATCTCAGTCAGAAAAGCTTTGATTTTAGATTTAAACACCACTATAACCTTCTGTTTTGCAATAACTTCATGAATAAAAGATACAACAAATATTTAGCTAATTTCAAAATATGGGATTGAAAATGTGGGAATTAATTTGTTCATATTCTAATCATTCATAATAGAGTAGCAATACCCAAAGAACTGCTAAATAGAAATTCTATTGTAAAGTTTTAAAACCAGAAGAAATTATTTGCACATAAATTTACACAACTTAAATGTTATTTGCTTATTGTCATTCAAATTTAACTTTTCACTGAATAAATTAAAGTCACTTAAATTTCATATTATAAAAATATTCTCTTTAAATGACTTTACCAGTCATTAAATATTTTGAATATTTTTATTATACTTTAGTTTTAACATTGTTTTTAGTCTATTAAAATAGTACATTTAAAAATAATACCATTTTAGCTGATCCTTAAATAATCAAAAGAAGTAGTAAAATGTGGGATTTCTTGAATTGTTCTATTAATCTCCTTTTACAGTGACCTAGACAGACACATATTTCTTCAGAAAATAACTCACTTTCTGGAAGACAGTAATGATAAAATATATGTAACTTATACCACATTCCATTACTGCAAAATATTGTTTCCAGGAAGAAATCATCTGACATTGTCTCCTCTCATTTTCACTGAGAGATAAATCTTTATGCTATGAATAATATCTTATCTTCATTTTACATAAATATCTACCTTGTTGTTAATTATATCAACATGTTTTATCTGAGTGGCTTAGCTCTATAGAGGAATATTAGTCAATATACAGGTAAATAAAAATGAACCTAGCACTATATTAAATTGTTATTTGAATTGTCTAAAGAGAAAAATTGTATTCACATTAATGTGAACTTTAGAACCACTAAATCAGAAATTGCTTTTTAACAAGATCTATGGTTGTTCCATATGTACCTTAAAGATTTACAAGCCTTGCAATAAAGAATGTTGGCAAAATTTTACTTTACCTTGTTGTCTGAGAATTTTGCATTATAAAACTAAATAAGCTCTATTGAAGGTAGAATAATATATATATATATATATATATATACGTATATGTTAAGGGATATAAGAGATGTGCTGCTACAAAATATACACAAACTATCTTTATGTTTATAAACATGTTTATGATATTTGATAAATGACTATGGTGTCATACTTAGATATAGACACCATTCTTGCTATTAAAGAGTTTACCCATTAATAGGACAAATACAGTGTGATGTAAGGTTACTGAAAGGTCACTGATCTGGGATTTTGAATCTCTAAGGGAAGACTCTCTAAGTGTAGAGCTCAAGGAGTTGCTAATACATTACGTACGTCAATTTTAGGAAACAGAATCAAATTTTGTTTCTAAGATTTTGTCTTCAGCAACTGATGGGTGGCACCACTTACAGAGATGGATAAATCTGGGGGAAAATGATTAGGAGAGATGAATCTACATATTTAACTAGAGACTTCATGTAGACAATTAGGTACATGAGTCTGGAGATCAGGGGGAAATCAAAGCTATAACTTTTGAGTCATCATCCCATAGATGACATTTAAAGCCATGGAGCAGAACGAGATCATTTGGTGATATTGTGCACAAAGTCAAATGGAACTTTTAACTAATTTCTGGCTTACCACCACTTAGAGAAAGAGTAAAGGAGGTACATTTAATAAGAAGAATTAGGGAAAAGCAGCTAGTGAAAAATCATAGGGAAATAAGGAGATTATTTCTATAAAAGGCAAGAACACAATTATTTTTCATGAAAGGGAGAACACACATATCTCTTGAATATGACTAAAAAGTGAATAAGAAAAGAATAGTGACTATTAGCTTTGTCTGCCTTTGAGACATTGCAGTTTTTAACTAGAGCAGTCTTAGGTTTGTTCAAGTAGGACATGAGACTGCAATGGATTGGGAAGAGAATAGCAGGTGAGAAAATGAGTAGAGAAAATGAGTAAGTTGTATCATCAAAAAAAATTGGAAGAATTGGATATAAGTCAGAAAGTTCCTTTGGGTTGAAACAATATATTCTGAAGAGGAAAAGGATATGAAATATTCAAAAAAACAATTTTCATTGATATTTTTTGGAATTGAAATAAATGAGAGAAGTGCTAGATTGATATGATTAAAGAATTAAACAAGGGCCAGAATATGAAGGGAATTTTAGGTATGATAAGTGGTAAAGAGTTTATCAATTAAGAGCCACTGACATGCTTGAAGAAGGGGAAGGTCACAATCAGAATTTGGTTTAGGAGTGTCACTACTGCTGCAGTTGAAGAATAGATTAGTGAAGCAGAATGGAGCAAAAAAGATAGACTGGTTACGAGTATGTTGTGATAATCTAGGTGAGAGAAAGCAACGTCTTCAAGTAGGGTTGTGGGAGTAGAGGTGAAAAGAGATGGAGGAACCAGAGACCACTTTAGGATATGGAATGACAATAGCATGGTAGATTGCAATAGGTGAATGAAGAGAAGAGTAAGGTGATGCTCGGATTTGTAATCATTTAGGCTGCTGGTTATAACATTTGTTGGGATAGAGAACATTTTAGCAATGAAAGATAATTTCCTCTGTTTTTAAATACTCTAGATATCAAAGTAGTATTATCCAATAGGGAATTTGATATGTAGCTTGGATCTCCCAATAGTGATCTGGCATGGAGAAATAATTATAAGAAAACAATGTCTTGGTTCAGGAGTGGATAGGATTTCCAGGAAGAGAATACAAAACTAGAAATGAACCTAGGAGAAGTCTTGAGTATTTATCAAAATTTAAAGAGGAGAGATTGTTAAATGCAAATACAAAAAACTCAGAGTTTATGCAAGTAGATATGTATGGAAATTATATTAGTACCAATAGTTTTATAGAAACAGAAAGGATAATACCACTGAAATTAATAGGCTAATTATTAAAAAAGATATTTTCTTATTTTCGTGCAACTAGGAAAAACAAATATTTACTGATGAGATTTTAATAATTTTTTACTTACTAAATTTAAAAAATAAACCTCGAATTTTCCCACTTAAGGGACACAATTTCAATATGAATGGCTCTTTATCAGACCTTTCTTATTGATACAAATGTTTATTTTTCAAATTCGCATGTTTCAAAATTTTTTTTCTAAATTCGTGTACAGTTATTAAAATAATTTGACATTTGCAATGTATTTGTTTTTAATGTGTTAATTCTTTAATTGGCTTAAATGGCACTTTTAAAAATTTTATTTTGATTGACAAATAATAACTATATATATTTATGGAGTACAGTGTGATGTTTTCATATGTGTTTATAATGCAGAATGATTAAATAAAACTAATTAACACCTCACATACTTATTTTTTGTAGTGAAAACATTTAAAATCTTCTTTTTTAATAATTTTGAAATATACAATGCATCATTGATTACTATAGTCATTATTCTGTGTGATAGATCATTAAAGCTTATTCTTCCTGTCCAATTGAAACTTTGTACCCTTTGATCAATATCTCCTTTTTTCCCATCAACCACCTTCTCCCAGCTTCTGGTAACCACTGTTCTACTCTCTGTAATTCTATGAGTTCAACTTTTTCTAGATTCTGTATATAAATGAGATCATGTCTTATTTGTCTTTCTATGTCTTGTGTATTTCACCTAGTATTATATAGTCTTCCAAGTCCATCCATGTTGTCACAAATGACAAGATTTACCCCCCTTTTAAGGCTTAACGTATTATTTTCAGTAATGTAACTCAAGCAGAATCATTTGGAGGAGTCTGCGATAGCACTAGATTTCTTCATATGTGCCATAATAAAGTGAGCCATAGAATTTATAGATCACATTCCAAATATGTAGAAAATCAATAGAAAGGGAAGACTGAAAATATATCTTTGATTACTAAATTTGTACGTAAATATTACATGCACATATTTGTGTGTGTGATTTGTGTGTGTGTGATTTCACAGGTTTGTGTGTGTGTTTCATATACTGACTTTCTAGAGCCACTATGAAAAATGGACCAAAACAAGGACACATAGCTTTGTATTTGTGGATTCATAGCTTCAGATGATTACTATGGTTGACTTTTAGGTATTTTTTAATAGTTTTACTAAGTTAGCTGAATCATTCTATGACGACATTTGGAAACATTATTTTGACACATTCTTTTGTTTCACTTATAAGAACTATCCTGATGCTGTAGGGTGAGGAGAAAGAAAGTGGTCAAATCTAGATACAAAGTAATCATCAGACTGATTGTTGTGTTAATCTAGTTAATTTGTCAAAGGTAGCGTGATGTGGCCTGATCACCCTTCAAAGGCATATGAAGTTCTTTCAAAATATTATAATGCCAAAAGAGTATAGGTATGTGATATAATAATGGAAAAGAGAATTTTAGAGCAGTGCTTTGAACAACAAGTAGAATTTGGCTGCATTTAAAACAGGTGACAGAGACATAGTCTACACAAATATGGCAATATAATAATATAGATTGGAGTTTATCCTATGCTGTGAGTATATTTGGCCTATAAATTTTACAACCATAATTAAGATGTTTAAATGCAATGTAAACATGGCTCACATTTGGCATTATTTCTTTCACTAATCTTGCAGAATTTCATATAAAATAAATCAACCATCACAACTTATATTAATAAAGTATTATTACATTTTTTGAAAATGATGACACTGAACCACACACAAGTTAATTAACTTTAGAAAATGAAGAATTAATGAGATCAGTGACTCCAGCTTTATTTAAAGTTAGCAAGGCAAATTGACAACATATCTATGTATGTAATTTACACACTCCATTTATTTAGCCTAGTTGGTGTTAATTCTACAAGAGTTATGATCAGTACACCTTAGAGAGGTAACCTAGTTTCTCCTATCTCCAAGGTCAAAAAGTTGACCCGTTATTAAAAATGGCTCTCCATAGAGTTCAACAACTTATTGCCCAAAATAATCTGATCCCTGCTTCCTAGTACCACTTATTGAGAAACAAGAAAAATGACTTGGCCGGGAAAGGCAAATTGAGGTGTGCTCTATGGACAATTTATTGTATTAATCTGAGTTAGTCATGTGAAGTATAGGGCCATGAGGCTTGGGCCCAAAAGAAATGTACCTCTTGTTAGATGCATAATTAGTTATCAAATATATTTTTGGCAAATGATACCAGATATCTCTCTGCATTACCTATCTTCTCCATAGGTAGAGCATTTTGTCACTTCTGGAGCATTAGTTCTTTCCTAGGTATAGGGCAGTATTCCTTTCTAATATTGGTCCAATTACCAGCATCATAATTACATCGGTTGTCAATTGGCATTCAGATGCAGATACACACCAGATCAACTTAATGACATTTTATAATAAACCCAGAAATCTATGCTTTTATAGAATTTATCATTTTCTAGATTCAAATATTTTCTTTTTTTTAATTTTTAATTTTTATGGGTACATGTTAATTGTATATCTTTATAGGGTACATGTGATGTTTTGATATGGTCATACAATATGAATTAATCAAATCAGGGTAATTGGGGTAGCCAGTACATCAGGCATATGCCATTTCTTTGTAATAGAAACATTCCAATTCCAATCTTTTAGTTATTTTAATGTATGTCCTAACTTATTGTTGATTATATCCACTTTGTTGTGTTATCAAATATTGTTCATTCTATCTAATTATCTAACTTTATTTTGTCCCCACTAACCATCTCTACCTTATCCCCTATTCCCTGCTACCCTTCTCAACCTCTGGTAATAACCATCATTCTAATCTATGTCTCCATGTGATCAATATTTTTTTATATTTAGTTCCCACATATGAGTGAAATTTGTCTTTCTGTGCTTGGCTTGTCTTACTTAACATAATGTGCTCCAGTCCATCTGTGTTGTTTCAAATGGCAGGATTTCATTATTTTTTATGGTTATACAATATTCCATTGTGTACCTGTACCACTATTTCTTTATCCATTCATCTATTGATGGATACTTAGGTTGATTCCAAATCTTGGCTATTGTGAATAGGGCTGCAATAAACATGGAAGTGCAGATATCTTTTTGATATAATGAATTCCCTCCTTTGGATATATACACAGCAGTGAGATTGCTGAGTCATACGGTAGTTTTATTTTTATTTTTATTTTTATTTTTGAGGAACTTCCATAAGGTTCTCTATATTGGTGGCACTAATTTACATTCCCACCAAAAGCGTATGAGAGTTCCCCTTTCTCCACATCCTTGTCAGCATTTGTTATTGTCTGTCTTTTTGATAAGAGCCATTTTAACTGGAGTGAGAGTATATCTCATTGTAGTTTAAATTTGCATTTCTCTAATGACTAATGATGTTGAGCATTTTTTCAATATACCTGTTCACCATTTGTATGACCTCTTTTAAGAAATGCCTATTTGGATCTTTTGTGCATTTTTTCCTCAAATTATTTTATTTTTCCTAGTGAATAGTCAGATCTCCTTATATATTCTAATTATGAATCCCTTGTCAGATGGGTAGTTTGCAAATATTTTCCCCCATTCTGTGGGTTATCTCTTACCTTTGTTGATTGTTTTCTTTGCTGTACAGAAGTTTTTTAGCTTGGTGTGATCTCATTTGTCCAATTTTGTTTTGGTCATCTGTGCTTTGGGGGTATTACTGAAGAAGTCCTTGCCCAGACCAATGTCCTGAAGTGTTTACCCAAAGTTTTCTTTCACTAATTTCATAGTTTCAGGTCTAAAATTTAAGTCTTTAATTCATTTTGGTTTGGTTTTTGTATATGGCGAGAGATAGGGGTCTAATTTCATTCTTCTGCATATGGATATCCAGTTTTTACAATACCACTTATTGAAGAGACTCTCTTTTCCCCACTGTATGTTCTTGACACCTTTGCTGAAGATAAGTTCACTATAGATGTGTGGATTTATTTCTGGGTTATCTACTCTGTTTCATTTGGTCTATGTGTCTGTGCTTATGCCAATACCTTGGTTACTATAGCTCTATGGTACAATTTCAAGTTAGGTAATCTGAGTCTTCTAGTTTTGCTATTTTTGCTTAGGATGGCTTTGGTTATTCTGGGTCTTTTGTGGTTTCATATAAATTTTAAGATTTTTTTTTTCTATTTCTGTGAAGAATGTCATTGGTATTTTGATGGGGATTGCATTAAATCTATAGACTGATTCAGAAAGTGTGGACATTTTAACAATATTGAGTCTTCTAATCCCTGGACATGAAATATCTTTTCATTTTTGTGTATGTGTGTATGCCCTCTTCAAATTCTTTCATCAATATTTTATAGTTTTCATTTTAGAGATCTTTCATTTCCTTGGCTAAGTTTTTTCCTATGTATTTTATTTTATTTTCATCTATTATAAATGGGATTACTAACTTGGTTTCTTTTTCAGATTATTTACTGTTGGCATATAGAAATGCTACTGATTTTTTGTGCATTGATTTTGTATCCAACTTTACTGAATTTGTTTATGATGTCTAATTTTTTTTGTGTGTGGTATTAGGTTTCTCTAGATATAAGATCATATGATTTGCAAACAAGGGTAACTTGACGTCTTCCTTTCCAATTTGGATGTCTTTTATTTCTTTTTCCTGTCCGATTGCTCTAGCTAGAACTTCCAGGTCTATGTCCAATAGCAGTGGTGAAAGTAGGCATCCTTATCTTGTTCCAGATCTTAGAGGAAAGGCTTTTTGTTTGCCCAATTCAGTAGAATACTAGTTGAAGGTCTGTCATGGATGGCTTTTATCGTGTTGAGGTATATTCCTTTTACACCCAGTTTTTTGATAGTTTGTATCATAAAGGGATGTTGAATCTCATTGAATGGTTTTTCATCATGAATTAAAATGATCATATGGCTTTTTGTCCTTCGTTCTTTTGATGTGATGTATCACATTGATTGATTTGCATATATTGAAAATCCTTGCATCATTGCAATGAGTATCACTTAATCATGATGAATAATCTTTTTAATGTATTTTTGAATTTGATTTGCTAGTATTTTGTTGAGGAGTTTGGCATTTATGTGCATCAGAGGTATTGGTTTGTAGTTTTCTTTCTTTGTTGTGTGTTTGGTTTTGTTATCAGGGAGATATAGGACTTACAGAATGAGTTTGGGAGTATTCCCTCCTCCTTGATTTTTTGGAATAGTTTAAGTCATATTGGCATTAGTTTTTCTTTGAATGCGTGGTAGAATTCAGCAATGAAGCCATCATGTCTGGACTTTTCTTTGATGGGAGACTTTTTATTACTGCTTCTATCTCATTACTTGTTACTGGTTTATTCAAGTTTTGGATTTCTTCATGGCTCAACCTTGGTAGGTTGTATGTATGTAAGAACACAACCATTTCTTCTAAGTTTTCTAATTTATTGGCCGTTAATTGCTCTTAGTACTCTCTAATGATCCTTGAATTTCTGCAGTATTATTTGTATTTCCTCTTCTTTCATCTGTGATTTTATTTATTTGAGTCTTCTCTCTTGTTTTCTTTGTTAGAGTTAGTCTGGCTAAAGTTGAAGTCAATTTTTTTTATCTTTTCATAAACCAACTTTTTGTTTTGTTAGACTTTTGTATTTTTTTGCTTTAATTTCATTTATTTCTCCTCTGATTTTTATTATTTATTTTCTTCTACTAATTTTGGATTTTGTTGGCTCTTTTTTCTCTATTTCTTTGAGATGTATAATTAGGTTGGTTATTTGAAGATTTGTTACATTTTTGACATGGGCACTTATTGCTATAAACTATCCCATATGCTTTGATATGCTGTGTTTATAATTTCATTTGTTTTAAGAATTTTTAAATTTCCTACCTAATCTCTTCATTGAATCACTGATCATTCAGGATCATAGTGTTTAATTTCCATGGATTTATATATTTTTCAATGTTCCTCTTGCTATTGATTTCTAGTTTTATTCCATTGTGGTCAGAGAAAATACTTAGTATAATTGCAATTTTTTAAAATTATTTCAGACTTCTTTTGTGGCCTAAAAAATGGTATATTCTTGAGAAAATTTCATGAGCTGAGGAGAAGAAGGTGTCAATGTGTCTTCTGCTGCTGTTGGAGGAAATATTCTGTAAATATCTATTAGGTCCATTTGGTCTATAGTGCAGATTAAGTCCAATATTTCTTTGTTGATTTTCTGTCTACATAATTTGTCCAATGCTCAAAGTGGAGTGCTGAGATCTCCAATAATTATTGTATTATGGTCTATCTCTCTCTTTTGCTCTGATAATATTTGCCTTATATATCTATGTTCTTTAGTGTTGGTTGCATATATATTTAGAATTGTTATATCCTCTTGCTGAATTGACCCCTTTATCATTATATAATGACCTATTTTCCTTTTTTTACAGTTTTTATCTTGAAATCTATTTTATCTTACAAAAGTATAGCTACTCTTCCTCTTTTTTTGGTTTCCATTTGCATGGAATACCTTTTTCATCCCTTTATTTTCAGTCTATATGTGTCCTTGTAGGTGAAATGGGTTTCTTGTTGAGAACATATAGTTAACACTTGTTTTTTAAATCCATTCAGAAACTCTATGTCATTTGACTGGAGAACTTAGTCCATTCATGGTCAATGTTATATTATTGATAGGTAAGGACTTACTACTGACATGCTGCTATTTGTTTTCTGGTTGTTTTGTGGTTTTCTCCTTCTTTTTCACTTCCTTCCTATCTTTCTTTGTTAAAATGATTTTGTCTAATAGTGTGATTTAATGTCTTGCTTTTCATTTTTTGAATATCTGTTGTAGGTTTTTAAATTTGAGGTTACCATGAGGCTTTTGGAAGACATTTTATAACCTTTTATTTTAAACATATGACAACTCTGCTTACAATCAAACAAAGAAGCAAAGAGAAATCCAACAGAAATTCTACACTTTAACTCCATGTCTCTCTGCTTTTTAACCCTTTTTTGTTTCCATCCATATCTTTTTATACTATTTATCTTGCCAAAAGTTGTTAAAGTTATTTTTGATAGGTTCATCTTTTATTCTTCCTACTCAAGATATAAGTGGTTTATTCACCATAATTACAGTCATAGAGTATTTTGTATTTGTGTACTTACTGTTACCAGTGAGCTGTATATCTTCAGATGATTTCTTATTGTTCATTAGCATCCTTTTCTTTCAGATTGAGAAAGTCATTTTAGCATTTAGTGTGGAACTGGTCTGGTGTTGATGAATTCCCTCAGCTTTTGTTTATCTGGGAAAATTCGTTATTTCTTCTTCATGTTTGAAGGATGTTTTTGCAGAATATAACATTCTAGGGTTAAGATTTTCTTCCTTCAGAACTTTCAATGTGTTATACCACTCTCCTGGCCTGTAAGATTTCCACTGAGAAGTCTGCTGCCAGATATATTGGGGCTCATTTATCCTGTGGCCTTTGATAACATAATTTTTAAATGCCTTGAGGTAGTCTTGTTTGGGTTAACTCTGCTTGATGTTCTATGACTTTTTATCTTAACCTGAATATTGATATCATTCTCTAGGTTTGGAAAGAGCTCTGTTATTACTTCATTGAATAAAATTTCTACCCCAATGTCTCTACCTTCTCGTTAAGGCTAATAACTTTTAGATTTGTCCTTTTGAGACTATTTTCTAGATCTTGTAGGTATGTTGCATTATTTTTTTTCTTCTGACTGTGCATTTTCAAATAGCCTGTCTTCAATCTCATTTCATTAATTCTTTCTTTTACTTGGTCAGTGCTGTTGAGAGACTCTGTGCCTTTCTCAATTTGTCAAGTGAATTCTTCAGCTACAGAATTTCTGCTTGATTTTTTTTTATTATTATTTCAATCTCTTTGTTAAATTTCTCTGATAGGTTTCTGAATTCCTTCTCTTTATTGTCTTGAAGTTCATTGAGATTCTTCAGTACAGATATTTTGAATTCTTTGTCTGAAAGTTTACATAGCCGTATCGTTCCAGAATTGGTCACTGCTTACTTATTTGGTGAATTTTATGAGGCCAAATTTTCCTGGATGCTCTTGATGCTTGTGCATGTTCATCGATGTCTTCGCATTGAAGAGTTTTGTATTCATTTTAATATTCACAGTCCGGTTTTGTTTGAACCCGTCTTTCTTGAGAAAGCTTTCCAGGTATTCAAAGGGAATTGATTATTGTAAACTAAGTTTTTGGTCACTGCAGCCATATCAGCACTAGAGATGCCCAGGCCCAGTAATGCTGTGACTCTTGCAAACTCTTGGTGGTACTGCCTTGGTAGACTTGGGTAAGATATTGGAGAATTCCTTGGATCATAAGGCGAAGTCTCTCACCCTCTCCCTTCATTCTCTGTGCTGGACTGCTGGAGGTAGGAGAGGAGTGATGTGGGCACTCCCTTATGATCGCTGCAGCTGGGACTGTGCCAGGTCTCACCTGAAGCCAACCTAGTCTCACCCAAACCCTTGGTGACTGCTCTTGGCCTCCTTTGATATTTATTCAAAGCTCAAGCGTTCTTTAGTCAGCAGGTGATGAATCCTGCCAGGACTAGGTCCTTCCTTTCAGAGTATCATGTTTCCTTCTGGCCCAGGGGGTGTCTAGAAATGCCATCAAGGAACTAAGGACTGAAATTAGGAGCTTCAGGAGTCTACTTGGTACCTTATTTCACTGTGGTTGGGCTGGTACCCAATTTGCAGAAAAAAATCCTCTGAATGCTTACCTTTCTTTTCCAAAATGGAATAAGACTCTCCCTGAGCTATATTCCTGGAGTTAGGAAAAGGGTTACACAGACAGGGGCTTGACCACCACAGCTGTTATCTCACTGGGTTGTATGAACCCTACGTCCACTGGCTCCAAGCCAACATAGCCGCAAAATTGCCCAAGGACTGCAGCCTTTTTGGCCTGATTACTTTATGAATTTAGTTTTGTTCCAAAAAGCAGTTCCAGCTGCTTTTTCTCAGCTGTTGGTGGTGCTAGCTGTAATTCAGGTTTTAGGGCAGATAATTTCCCTCTGGCTGGGCTGGCCTAAATGCTCCCTCTCTGGGCACTGGCAGAATTCTGCCTGTGCTGTGTTCCCTTATGCCAGGGCAGCCCTGAGTTTCAATGCAAAGTCCCACAATCACCTCACTCTCTTTCCCTTGGGCACACAGATGCTCTCTCCACTAGGTGTGCAGGCACACCACGGTTGGGGGATGGAGGTGATGTTGTATAGGCAATGTAAGATTGCTTTTTCTGCCCTCTTCATTTCTTCTTTTCTTAATATAATGTTAGAATCATCTGATTTTTGGTTCTTTTGAAGGTGCTTGCTTGCATGGATATTTGTTAAATTTGATGTTCTTGAAGAGGGATGATAGCTGGAAGTTTTCTATTTGACAATCTTGCTTCACCCTGTCTAGATATTTACATTTTGAATTAACACCTTAGGTGATTTTTAAGAACATTGTAAACATTCTCTGAGGAATAATTATAATCCAAGACAGGAAATACTCAAGATTCTTGCAATATATTTATGAAATTTTCAGGGAAAAAAATTGCCCTCCAAATTCGCCTCATTCCCAGAGTTCCCGACTTGGAATTTTATGTATTCCTAAAATCTCCTTTAAATGCAATGTTTTGTTAAATGAAATGACTGTTCTCAGTTCAGAATCTGATTTTAATTTCCAAACTACTACCTAGTAGCTGTTACCTCCTGCTTGCAGACAAATAATGGTATCCGATGGAAATAATGTCTCTAGATTCCCGTCCTTTGTCTTACCCACTTTTTCAGAAATCCTAACATTTGTCTACTCTGCCCTAATAACAAGCACATATTTACTCTGATTGACTGAAGCATATTTGTTCATGGGAGCAGCAGGTCAGCTCTCTCAGGACTTGTGCTAATGGGTCAATTTATAAAATAGAATCTCAGTCACTATGCTAGTGAGTTCAATATACAGACCTTTACTGTGCTCTGAAGATTTATAAAGTGAAACTTATTAAACATCACCTCTATGCTGGGACTATAGACATGAAGAGATAAAATTTTTAATTCAGCCTATGGGCCTTAATAATCTAATTTAGCCAAAAGAAAGGAAATATGAAACAAAATACCTATAAAACATAGAAAAGTATACACCAAATGAACATCGATTGACTGTTTATTATACTATAAGCAAATGTGAGATACTTCAGTTAAAATATATACTTTACTAAAGCTTATATATTTAAAGTCTTCACAAAATAGTGTGGAAGATAGATGCATAAGGATATAGTAACTATGGTACAAAATTGTACTGCCCAATATGGTAGACACTACCCATGTGGCTATTTAATTTTTTTAATTAAAATTTTATTTTGAGGTAAGTGTAGATTCACATACAGTTATAAGAAATAATAGAGATAGATCCCCTGTGCCATTTACATTGTTTCTCCCAATGGTAACAATCTTGTAAAATAATATTATAATATACTATCTAGTATATTGATACAATCAAGATACAAAATATTTCTATCACAAGGATCTCACATGTTGCCCTTTTATAGCCACAAACATTTCCCTCTTGCTCTACTCTCTCTTAATAACTGAAAACCATGAATCTGTTTTCCATTTCTATAGTTTTGTCATTTAAAAAATGTTAGAATCATATACCTTGAAACCACTTGTGATTGGATTTTTATTCACTAAACCCAATTCTCTGGAGATTCACCTAGTTTGCTACATGTACCAAGTTTATTCTTGTATATTACTCAGTAGTATTCCATGATATAAATGTAACAGCATTTATTTAACATTTTAATTGAAGGTTATCTGCATTTTGGTTTTTTGGCAGTGCTGTGTGTAGAAAAGTCTATACTTCTTCCATGGAATTGCTTATTCAACTTTGTCAAAAATCAGATGGGTGTTTTTTAATGTGTATTTCTGGTTTCTCCATTCTATTCCATTGGCCTATGTGTCCACCCATCTGACAATACCATACAGTCTTGATTGCTAATATAATAAATCTTAAAACTGAGTAGATTTATATTTCCCACTTTATTCTTGTTTAAAATTATCTTATATATTTCAGTTTCCTTGACTTTTGATATAAATATTAGAATAATCTTATTTGTATTTACAAAAATTCATGCTGGGGTTTTGATAGGAATTGCATCAAAGCTGCATATGAACTTGGGGGAAATTGACATTTTCAATTTCCTGAACCTAATATGTCTTTCCATTTATTAAGGTCTTTTTTAAAAAATGTTTTTGATCAGCATTTTGTAGTTTTAAACACACGATTCCTATACATGCTTTGTTAAATTTATACCTGGTATGCATTGTATTTTATGGCTACTGTAAATAGTATTGCATAGTTTTAAAAATTTTAATGTCTGGGTATTCATAGTAGTATGTAAAAGTACAATTGATTTCTATAACATTTATCTTGTGTTCTATCACCTTTATGAATTCAATAATTAGTTCTAGTAGTTTTCTTGGAGATTCCTTGTGATTTTTTTATGTAAGCAATCATGTCATCCGATGATAGAGACTGTTATATCTTTATTTCTGTTTGTAATGCCTTTGATAACTCTTTCAGGCTTACTGCACTAACTAGAAGTGTTAGCATTATACATATATATATATATATCTTATATCTATACATATATATCTTAAGAATGATGAGAGCAGACATTCTTGCCTAATTCTTAATCTTAAATAACATTAAGTATTTAACATTTAAGTGTAACATTAACTGTTGATTTTTTGTTGAGTATCTTTATTAAGATGGCAAGTTCTCCTTTATTTCTATCATTTCTGAAAGTTTTTATCAAGTGTCTTAGATTTGGTCACCTTACCAAAACACCATAGACTGGGTGACTTAATCAATAGAAATTTAGCTTCCCACAGTTAGACACTGGGCTACGCCTCATCCTCAGGTTGAATTTGGACTCCCGTGGCTGCAGCTCCTCCCTGGCTGGGGAGGAACAGAGAAATCAGGCTTTCCAACACACATCTGGGCCCAACATTTTGCAGCTGGCTGATTTGGGATCAAGCCTCAAGCAAATTTTACTCCTCACAGTTTCCTGCCTGCACAGCCTGCCTGAGAAGGACCCCACTTTTTTGCATTTTTGTTCATCAGAGATATCGGTCTGTTATCTTCTTTTTTTTGCATACTTTTACTGGTTTTGGTGTTAGAGAAATACTGGCTTTGTAGAATAAATTAGGGAGGATTCCCTCCTTTTCAATCTTTTGGAATAGTTTCAGTATAACTGGCACCAGTTCTTCTCTGTACATTTTGTAGAATTCGCCTGTGAATCGAGAATCTACAACAAACTCAAACAAATCATTAAGAAAAAAACAAGTAACCCCACTGAAAAATGGGCAAAATATATGAATAGAGTTTTTCAAAAAAATATATACAAATGTCTAACAAAGAAATAAAAAATGCTCAACATCACTAATTGTCAGGAAAATGCAAATTAAAACCAAAATGAGACATCGTTTTACTCCATTTAGAATTGCCATTATTGAAAAGTAAAAAAATGAAAAAGAATGTAAATCAGTACACCTCTGAGGGATCAGTATGAAGGTTTCTCAAAGAACTAAAAGTCAATCTACCATTCGATCCTGAATTTCTACTACTGGGTATTTCCACAGATGAAAGGAAATCATTGTATCAAAAAGATGCCTGCACTCATGTGTTTATTGTAGCAGAATTCACAATCACAAAGGTATGGAATCAACCCAATTGCCCATCAACTAATGAGTAAATTAAAATAATGTGTGTATATATATATATATATATATATATATATATATATATATATATAACATGGAGTACTCAGCCATAAAAAGGAATGAAATAATGTCTTGCAGCAACTTGGATGGGACTGAAGGCCATTATCTTAAGTAAAGTAACTCAGGAACAGAAAAATAAATTCCACATATTCTCACTTATAAGTATGAGCTAAACTATGGATACATAAGGACACACATAGTGGTATAATGGATATTGGAAACTCAGAAGAGGGGAGAGTGGTAGAGAATAAGGGGTGAAAAATTACCTGGGGATTATAATGTACAGTACTCAAGTGGTAGGTAGACCAAAAGTCCACACTCCACCACAGTATAATGTATACATGTAATTAAATTCAGTTTGTATGCCCTAAATGTATTAAAATTTTAAAAATAAAAAAATAATTGTAAATATACATGTACACAACATCAGAGCACCTAAATATGTAAAGTAAATAATAACGGATCTGAAGGTAGAAATAGACAGCAAAACAATAATACTAAGGGACTTCAATACCTCACCTTAAATAATAGATACATCATCCAGACAGAAAATTAATAAGGAAACATTGGATTGAACTATACTTTAGACAAAATGGAACTAAAATTTATATATGGAACATTATTTTTAACAGCAACGGAAAACATATTCTTCTTAAGCTCACATGGAACATGTATTAGGTCACAAAGGAAATGTTAACAATTTTCAAAAGTCTGACATCGTATCAAGTATCTTTTATAATTTCAATGTTATATAACTAAAATCAATAAAAAGAATAATTTAGGAAAATTAAGATGTATGTTAAAATTAAACAATATACTTATAAATAAATAATCAATGGGTCAAATAAAAAATACAAAAACATTATTTAGAGAAATAAAAATGGATACACAACATATCTAAATTTAAAGAATGTAGCCAAAGCAGTACTAAGAAACTTTAGAGTGAAAATGCCTATGTGAAGATAAACAAATATCTCAAATAAATAATATAACACGAGGAACCAAAAAAAGAAAGACAAATTAAGCCCAAAGTTAACAAAACAAAAGAAATAACAAAGATAATGACAGAACTACTTGACACAAAGGCCTGGAAAAATAGACAAGATAAATAAAACTAAGACTTTGTTTTTGAAAAAATAAAATTGACAAACTTTTAGCTAGAATAAGTAATAAAAAAAGAGATAAATCTCAAATAAAGTCAGAAATGAAGGATAGAATAGTACAACTGATATCGCAGAAATACAAAGAATAATAAGAGACTACTATGAACACGTAAATGTCCAAAGTTAGATATTCTAGAATAAATGCATACATTTCTAGATATATCCATCCTACTTAAACTGAATCAAGAAGAAATAGCAAATCCGAGCACACAATCTACCAAGACTGGATCACAAAAAAATAGAAAAAATTGAATATACCAAACAAAGAATAAGATCGAATTAGAAATAAAAAGTCTCCCATTGAAGAAAAACCCAAGACCATAGCTTCATGAGTTATTTCTACCAAATATTGAAAGGATTAATACCAATGCTTCTAAAAATCTTCCAAAAAAATTGAACAGAAAGAACACCCCCATATTCATTTTACAAGGCCTGCATTACTCATATAAAATCCAGACAAGAACATTAGAACAAAAAATTATAGGCAAATACTTCACATGGATACTGTTATAAAAATTCTCAAAAAAAAAAAATACCAGCGAATCAAACGCAACAAGCTAAAATATTATAAACAATGATAAAAAGTATTTATCCTTGATACAAGACAATGCAGATCAAAAATGTGATATATTGCATTAATGGAATAAAGAATAAAAATCACATAAACATCTCAATAGATGCAGAAAAGGTGTTTGACAAAATTTAACGTCCTTTCATGATAAAAACTCTCAACAATTTAGGTAAAAAGGAATTTTTCCCAGCATCATAAAGGTCACATATACAAATCCACAGCCAAAATACTTAATAGTATAGAGCTAAAACCTTTTCTAGGATCAGGATCATGACCAAGAATAAGACAATGTTTCCCAATCTCACCGTTTTTATTCAATGTAGTACTAGAAGTTATAGCCAGAGCAATTAGGTAAGAAAAAGCAATAAACATCTTCTAAGTTGGAAAGGAAGAAGCTAAATTGTCTCTGTGGATGACATGATTTTATATATAGAAAAGTCTAAAGGCTCCACCAAAAATCTTTGGAACAAATAAATGATCTCAGTAAAATGCAGGGTACAGAATCAAAATACAAAAATCATTGTTTCTGTATACTTATAAAGCACTGTCCAAAAAAATAAATTAAGAAAATAAATTGATTGATAATAGCATCAAAAGAAAAAATGCTTACAAAAAATTTAACCAACAAGACAAAAGATCTGTACAGTAAAACCTATAAACAGCGATGACAGAAACCGAAGAAGATTAAGTAAACGGAAAGCTATCCTATGTTTATGGACTTTAAGTATTAATATTGTTAAAATATTCAAACTTCCAAAAGTATTCTATGGATTCAATGCAATCTCTAATAAATTCAAATGTTATTTTTTCATAGAAACTGGCAAAACTATTCTAATTTGTATGGAACCACTAAGGGCCCCAAACAGCTAAAGCCATCTTGAGAAAGAAGAAAAAAGCTGAGAAAGCTGGAGGCATCACTATTCCTGAATTCAAATTATACTATAATACAAAACTATAGTAATAAAAATAACATGTACTGACATAAAAAATGACATTTAGACCTCTGGAATACAATAAAGAGCCCAGAAATAAACCCCAGACATATATGGTCAACTTATCTTTGACAAAGTCACCAAGAATACACAATGGGGAAATGATAGTTTCTCCAATAAATAGTGTCAGGATAACTGGATATTCACATGCAAAAGAATGAATTGAGCCTTTATCTTATACCATATACAATAATTAATTCAAAATGTTTTGTAGACATAACTTTAAGATGTGAAACCACAAAACTCCTAGAAGAAAACTCAGGGGGAAAAAGCTTTTTGATATTGGTTTTGGCAATCATTCTTTAGATATGAACCCAAAAGCATAAGTAAAAAAAGGGAAAATAAATTAATGGGCTAACATGAAATTAAAATATTTTTGCACAGTAAAGGAAACAATCAAAAATGGAAAGGCAATTTATGGAATGGGAGAAAATATTTGCAAGTTATATATCCAATAAGAAGTTGGACATAGCCATATACTAATTATATGATTAAATTTATTTGGTTTCTTCTAATGAGTTTTGGGTTATGCGGTATGCTCAGTGGCCAGTTCACTAACTCCAATGTGGATAGACACTGCCTCTTCTCTTTTAGATTGAATGCACTGAATAAGACAAACAGAGCAAAATAAGTACAACATTTCAAATGTCCATATGTGAAAAGAAGCTGTTAATAATTCCATAAAATAGAGAAATATTATTTTTATGTATGAAAATGATATTTGATACCACAAGTAATGAGAAATACATAAAACTCTGACCAGTTTTGATAATTAGCAATATGTTCAAGTTTAGTTATAGTCTGCACATTTCCAAGGTATCAAAAATTTTCACTAAAGAAAAATAAATATGAGTATTTCAGATATTCATTAAAAATCTATCAAACTTGCAGGACTCATTCAGGATTTAAATTTATGTTGATGAATAGTATTTCTTTGGTTGTGTTTAAACTCTCAGAATAAATTAAATTTTATGTGAACTTAAAAATCAGTTCCCCAATTTTGAGGCAGAGAAATTTTTGTTTGTGGCTTCAAGATGGCATGAATTTAATGGTATTTAAGTCCATGTAGAACTATTGTTCGTCTCTTTTTAAAGATATACTAGCATATGAGTGCTACTAACTTTAGCAATAATTATTATATACAACAGCTTTCAATTAAGCCATTTAAATATGTATCAGATATTCCTATCTCAGCAATGGTGGCAATAATAGATTATTATGTAGCATCCAACAAGAAAAAAAGAGATGCAAATAAGGGACACTGTTTAAAAACATGCCCTTCATTAAGCTTACCACTATTAACCAATGTATTTGTCCAGAAACTCAATTATTCAGCAATTAAAGACTACATTCCCGAGTGCCTTCATTAATTTGCAAAAGCAAAACAATTTGAGAAATTGTCAGATTTCATTTTGTATATTAAGTCACCAGTATTTTTCTTGGCCACAGGAAATTAATCATCAAGGTTACAATGCTTTAAGGAAAGACATGGGTCTCTGTTGTATTCACACTTTTATTAAAGTGGTGCAGAACATACATTAAATAGTGAAAATATTGACATTTTCTGAAGCTGGGATACAACATACACATTTATTTGTTTCAGAAGAGAATTAAATGCATTGAAAACAATAAATATTACCTATGTGATATTTATTGTTTCTTGTACTAAAATATATAGCTTTCACCACAATACTGACATTGTAGGGGCACATGAAACTTTAGATTTTACCCATAAAAATTGGGAATAAGACATCATACTCTTTATTAAGGCATTACAAATCATAAATTGATGACAGGAACCCTATTGCTTTTGACAGTGAATTAAAGTGTTTTGAAACCAAAGGACATAAACTTATAAAAGATTTATTTACTGTGCAATAGACAATTCAATTCAGTTTGAAATGTTTTAATGGGTACTGCTTGTTTGCTTTCTTCTTTTTCTTTGCGCAGGCAATCCTGTCACAAAAATAATCTCAAGGTTTGAAGACATTTTGCTTTTTCACGGTATTGAACAAAAATTTTTTTTTGGTTTGTGTGCATATACATGTAAAAAGATTATGGTAGAGTAGCTATACTTACTTACTTATTAATCACACATCATCATCACACAACTGGGAAACCAGTCTTATTCAAAAAATTTAGAATACATCTGCCAACAAAGGAATAAACGTATTATCTGTTTTTGCTTTGTGTGTCGCTTTTGGTTAAAAACCACAATTGTTCCAGCATACTAATTTTATTGATTTATGTCTACGGCCATACCACCCTGAACGCGCCCGATCTCGTCTGTTTCAACACTTTCTATTGCAGGTGGGGACGACCATTTTTTAAAAAAGCTGTTTCTTGTATTTCAGTCAGAGACAAAGAGTAAAAATTATGCTCATGCATGATACAAAATTGTTTTTCCCAATGATTATGAATATAGAATATAAAATTATTATTTTGCAAAGCTTCTCACATTTAGTCAACTGTAGGACATTGTCCACTGAGAAGTTATTTTAAAAATTTGTGAATATTTTGTGGCATTTCATTTAAAGTGGGTTTTGAATCATTAGGCTTACTCTAGAAATATTCATCAAAACTTGTCATATAAATAATTATAAGGTACAGAAAAATATATTGAGAGAGCACAGAATTTAATCATTTTAAGGAAAGAACATCTTTTAGTTGACTTTATGAACTCATTACAACTAGGGAATCTCCAGGGTATCAGAATGTTGAGTGATAGAAATATAATATTCACTACACTGCCTAGGGCTTTTCCTAATTTTTGGTCAAATAAATTAAAAGTCATGATTCAATACAAACTATAATTACTTACTTAAACCAAATTATAAAGGTATGGATTTAGAAGTTCCTCATTAATTACATGTGTTTTTTACTATATTTTTCAAACAATTGAGAGGGCTTTATTCTTCTATATATAATTATTAAAACAATGACCATAATTTTCAAAAGATGTTTGTAAGAATATATTAATTATGCAAGTTTAGGTTTCTAAACTATATTGGTTTAATAAACAAATACACACACACAACGTGAACACACATGTGATCCCAAAAATACTTTTAAAAAAATGTAAAAATCACAATCTGAACCGTTTCAACCAGGTCATTAAAAGATATTTTTAAAACTGAAACCAAGTCTGACCTCTGGGGAATAACACTCCTTCAAGCTAATTCCAGACCTGTCATCACCATCTGTTTAACATTATCCTCCAATCAGTGGGGGTTACTAAGATATCAGTTTGCCTAATATTCTGATTTTCGCAATTTTGGGGGATTTTCTAGTGATATATTCAAAACCCTTCTTGAAGTCCATACACATTTGAAGGATTGCTACCTGTAATTCCAAGTTTGAATTATAATTTTAGACCAATTTCTTTTTTCACAAAGCCTACTGATTATTACTCAGAAACAGTTGCTATTGTATCTGACTACAAATAAATAAAATCAAATAATAGATATATATTTTACTTTCAAAAGCTATTATTTATTTCTGTTTTTCTTTTGTTAATGTGCCCTTGATTATTAAATTAAATGTGTAAGATAGAAAATATGGCATCTGTAAATATCTTCAGTATTTTAAGGTATGCATTATAAGGCTCTGGCTGTTTAAAGATATATTTAAAATTGTCTATGTTTTGGGAGATTTGTCTTTCTAAACTTCATAAACACTGTTTATTCTTAAAGTCCTAACTTAGAATTCACTTCTATTTATCGAATAATGTATTTTTAGCTTTCCCGATATTATTTTAATACTTCTACACAATTTGGTATGTTTTATTAATTTGTGTTATTTTGTTTACTCTAGACTAATAAAATACTTTTAATAAAGAATTGAATAGAGAAAAAGGTTTCTAATGCTTTCTTATCAGCTTTTATGGTATAAGGCAATTCAAAGTTTTAGTTTTGATGAAATTCATACTTTTGAAGAATAGAAAGTTAAGATTTTAATCATAGCATTTTTAAAAACTTGAGTTTGCTCAATGAAAATTTATTGTTTCCTAATTGAGCATGCATGTTATAATATCTCATTAATTTAAAAATGAAAAAAAAAATTATATATTCATTATACCTTTTTTCTATTTTCCATTTAAATATCTAATACTGAAAAATCTTCAGTTTGTCACTATATGAATATCATGTAATATATTTACAGTGAGAAAGTGAATATCATTTTTGTGTAATTTTGGATAATTATTAATCTTAAGTGACTGGTCACTAATTATATATTCATGACTTATTCTGCTTCACATAAGAATTATCAATACGTATCTGACAATAACTGATTTCTTATAGTCTAGCTGACATAAATTTGACTCATAACAATTGCAATGAGAGCAAAGATTATGAATGATCATTGGACAGGTCCATGGCGATAGGAAACAAAATCTACAAAAATAATCCCCATCCTCTGTGCTCTGTTCCTGAAATTAATATCGATGTTTCTGGCATGGACACTTCAACTTTAGAACTCTTGAGACTCTACATCATGTAAAAATATTAAAAATTTTTTTCTGGTAATTGAATTTTAATGTCAAAGATTGGATGTAGTAATGACACAAATTAGAAGCAGTAAATTTTATGTTATTCTCTTTTTAGAAAACATATTTGAGAAATGACCTAATCAAAAAGGTCTGCAAACAGGAAGAACATCAGAATGTAACCACTATAAAAACAAGCAAACAAAAAACTAGGACATTTTAATTCTTTCATTGAGAAATTATAATATGTTATGTACCATTCTTCTAAGTGATAATTTATTTAATCCTCACAACCCGAGAAAGTATGTATTTTTATCCCAATTATTCAGGTGAAAAAAATGAGGCACGAAGTTTAATGGGCTCAGTAATGAATATACTCTGAGTTATGTCTTCTAAGTCACAGAACAACACTTATCATCCAAGCAATCTGTATACGAAAACTGTTCTTTTAATTTAATTGTATTTTAGACTTCATTTATAGGGATAACACAACAAACTTAAGTGACTCTTTAACAGTGTCAGAAAAACTTAAAACTGAATCTCATATTACACTGTTTAAAATTATGTGTTTATTTTGCATATATTATGTCATTGGGCA
This sequence comes from Propithecus perrieri, assembly GCA_963574695.1. Taxonomy (NCBI): domain Eukaryota; kingdom Metazoa; phylum Chordata; class Mammalia; order Primates; family Indriidae; genus Propithecus; species Propithecus perrieri. Next base: position 66,631 of record CAUYRB010092276.1, read on the forward strand.
ACTTTATTAAGTAGGTGATATTTTCTTCTTTTTCCATTTAAGCAAACTAAAGCACATCAGATTAAATCATTTGCAAATACCACACAGTTAGGATTAGAATGTGTGGAAACATTTCTTTCCCTTGGTAAGAATGTTGTCTAGGATCAATGTGTCAGTTAGGCAAATAATGGTTATCTTAAAATGGGACTTGTAGTAGATATCTTTCATTTAAATTGTGTGCAATGACCTCCTTTCTTCTGAGTCTCTTTCTCCTAAGAAATGTCCATTCTCTGATTCCAATTATGCAGTGATAACTGGGAATTTTAAGGTTTTATTCTTTTGTTTTCCAGTCAGAAAGATTGGTCTAGTAGCTGGTATTTGTTTTTAAGTAAGTCAATAATTATAGTCCTTTCTCCTAGATAGAGTGTTGCTCCGACAATGGGCATATGATCCAAATTGAGGTAATTGGATTGTTTCCACATCCCCATCCGCCATTGCAACTGGAAAAGAAAAATAAATAGAAATTTTTAGATGTGAAAATTGAGAAATATTGACAAGCAAATCACTTTCCAAGAGTCAGAGGTATGACCCAAACTAGGAATAGTTGGGACAGATACAAAGATTGAAATGGAGGGAGAGAAAAAATGGCGGAGTTAGGGTAGCCTTTCGAATCCCTGCTTCCAGAGAGGGAGAGGTAGATCACGGTCTGCTACACAAGATCGGATCACTCTCCTTCGAAAACAGCGAGATGAGTTGGTGGAGATTCAGCGGGGGACACGCAAATCAGGAAAAAGAATAAAGCGAACGGGAGATAGGAACACAAAACCTGGAAAGCGCCGACAGACAATAGAGAGTGGAGAGCGAGACCGCGGCGCCAGCCTGGCCAGGAAGTGCACCTGGACAAGTCCCTCACTAGACAGTCCAGCTCCCCCCACTGACTTACAAGCCCACCGAGAGGCAGACGCTGTGTGAAGTGGATGTAGAACTGGGTCTGGAAACGTGGGACTCAGCGGAGAGGAGACACAAGCGGGAAGTATCTTGAACTTCCTGGAGTTACGAGTCAGGACTGCACCGGACAGGGGAGGAGCTGGGCTGGGCTACCCCCAGAGGCAGTTAGGACTCAGGAAGCTGGTCTCTGGCACCCAGCGGGTCCTGAACGAGGAGGTGATTACTGAGTAGAGGACTCTAACCTGGAAACTGCCGCTGGTGACTGGGACTGCTCAGGGTGGGCCAGTAGAAGGGAGAGCTATTGCGGGACTGGCCTGAGATTGGGGGAGGGAGACACAAAGGAGACTGTGGAGCACCCTGGTGACTCCGCTGACTCCCTGATCGGGTGCCTCCCAGCCCCTGAACGGCTCCCTCTGGAGCCAGCGCACTGGGGGCCATTGAGCGCCAGCTCCGGGCCCACGGCAGGTCCCTTCCCCTAGCCTGGGAACTCTCGCAGCTAGCTCTGCCCTTCTGGGACCTGGGGTCACTTGGCTGGGCCAGTTTCTTTGAGCGGTGAATGCTGAGAGCCTCCTCTGAATTCTGAGTGGCTCCTTGCCTGTGGGGGGAGGTCGCCTGCGGAGGCTGAAAGCGCCGGGGCGTTGGGCAGTCTGGTGGAGCACCCCGTCCACCTGGCCAGCGCCTTCTGCGTGGCCTCCGAGTCCGCAGCAGAGAGACATAAAGAGCCACTCCCCCTCTGCGACAAGCGCCAGTCCCTGGGGATTTGGCACTGACCAATAGCTGACAGCCCAGTGACTTTCCTCGACAGACCGGTTCAGGTCACCAGGTACCATTGTATTTCTGCCTCTGGTCAGCTACCAACAGAGAAAGCCCAGCAAGGGACCAAAACAAGCGCCCCAAGTAACCCCTCCCATCAAGAGAGCCATGGACAACATACTAGCGGCTCCCTCTAGCGGCAGAACAAAACAAAAGTAACAGCGGATCCAGATGGGAAGGACCCAGCGAAAGATTTCTGGAAGTATGAAAAATCAAATGGAAAGCACACCCCCAAAGAGGAACACCTGCTCTCTAGC